>BOPP01000110.1:3833029-3849317 GCA_017312745.1 Gryllus bimaculatus
CGCTAACTTGGGTACAACAGTCCAGTACGCTAACCGTTACACCATCGCCGCCGCAATGATCGACCTGAGCTCCACGAACCTGCTACCCATTATTTATACTTTCCAAATTAACAAGGTAGTTTACCAAATTGACAAGTTTTACGGCCAATAATTAAGCGTAGCTTTTGGCTATTCTTGCCGGCGTTTTTATCATTTCCTCGAACACAGAGAAATGTATCTCATGTTGCAGAAAATCGATCACGAAATGTTGGGAGTTCCTTATTTTGTTAGTCCAAATCGAAATATTTTTGTCGCCTGTCAGTCTGTTAACAGCATTAGCGCATAAATCGTACAAATATGATGTTATATAACATTTCCTGTATTTCAGATAATTTTGAGATGGTTGTTTATAAATGAGTGCGAGGACGAACTTTTTAAATCTAAAGAAACTTCGAGTATTGGCCAGTATTGTTGAGTTGTGAATGTCGCCATGGCAACATTCACAACTCAACATTATGAATTCTGTTAAATTGCATTGAGATATATAGATTTGATCCGTATTCCTCTCGTGAAATTAAAACCAATAGTGTTTAACTAAACGTACGAAATTCCTCAGTCAGAGCGGTGTATCTCAAAAAGTTAATCGCTTTTTCTATCCGATTTTTCTTACCGCTTCTATCTATTGGCCAATCATATACTGTAGCTCATCTATCTTAGGAGGCGCTATACATCGATCGCTAAGTCAATGTTCAATAAACAGCGTATGTACTATAACATAACCTCTGATTTTAACATTTGCTTTCAGTTATTTTCAATATTTGGCGCATTTCGCAACTGTTGGACATAATTTCACTCGTGAAATAGTCCTATTAAATACTACTCAGCTTTGAAAGTTTTTGATAAATCTTCTCGTGGCTTCGCGAGCTGGGAATTTATCGACAATTTCCAAAGCATTTGTGGTGTTACCTATGATAAACACACTATTTATTGGCCATTAATGCAATTAAACCATAAATTGTTCTTAAAGTGGGTTTCAGGAAACATTTGAGGTGTATTTCTAGATGTTTGATGAGATGTTTTAGAAGATACTAGATAAAATGTTAGAAGTACATAATTTCTTATGTAATTATTATTTTACATAACTGTTGGGGACACTCCAAAAATATATTTTTTAAGTAGTATTTCTTGTAGTTATCGCAATAACTATCACATCGTTGTTAGCATTTCGGTTCTACCAATAGAAAAAAATATAAAAGTGTTATTGTTGAAATATTTATGTACCAAGGGTGCTATCAGGGTTCTAATTATCGAGCGGGGCTTTTTGCTCTCGGCCTCTTTGGCGCCGCTCGATTAATAGAACTAGTTAATACCCGTGGTACTACGTACAATATATAATTTTTTACCTACTTCTACTGATTATTTTTACTTGTTTACTAATTAACTAGATATTAACTTAACTCCGTTTGTGTTTTTCATATTTCTCTCATTATTCCCTAATGATAATCCCCGCATAAGAGAACGTGTAACATCATTCAACTGTTTTTATAATTCCCTCGATCCCTAGATCTAGGTAAGTTATGTAGTGTATATTGAGTTCCAAATCAAAGGTAATAACAAGCAATAACGTATCAGTAAAATTAAACATTTTTAACATTGTCTCTTAAGGCTAAGAAATGCTTTTGGTAGTCATGAAGCTTTTATTTCATTGCATTTCAAATAAGATTTGTTTCTTTATAGGGCATTTTTATTAATTAGAAATTTTATTGAAATTCAACACTACACAAGGTATAATAACATGACAACAATAAGAATTTGCTCTCATTTACATCAATCAAAACAACATACTTCTGAAAACATAAATGTTTACATTGAAAATGTATATTTACCAAAGTTATAATTCAATATGTCATGGATGATTAAAATTAAAATTCCTTTTTCAGGATGTGGTACCTCAAAATTCGGAGGAAGCAGATGAGCAGTTTCTGCAGTTCCTGCAATAGTCAAATGAGACTAAACCACATTGAATACAGGATTCTTCATGCGGGTTGATCAACTGACTGAATTCATTAATGAATGCTCAAGTATCATTTCAATTTGAAATTAACACTGTGAGATATGAGGGAGTAAGATATTGTCTTTCTCCAATTATTATAAAAATATTACTGTCCTGTACACAGAAATTATGAGAACTAGCTATATTAAATTACTTTGTAATTCAGGTGATATAAATCTTTACATTACTTTGCAATTAAAGAAAAACATATCTTGAATTAAATATGTTTAGAAACATTAACATGCTTTACAAAAAGTTTTTATGAATGTTTTTTAAGTGATTTGATATGAAAATTTTATAAAATGAAACACTGTGAAGAACTTAGAGTTAATAATGTATTTACCTTGATATATTTATGTGACCATTATAATTTAAGAAAAATACGTAGTTTACTAGGAATCAGTTTTTATCTTTAAGCATATTCAGTGAAGATGAATAAATATATACATAAACTTACGCATTTTTACTTTGGATACTGAAAAGATTTCCTATTTCAAGTTTCCTAATTTCACCATGAATAAACATTTTGTTGCGAAGTATATCCAATGTTTCTATTTCATGTGTCAAATTATGCTGTGAGAGATTGTGTGAATGCAATATTATATTATTGTACGTTGTTTGCAAAATTTGGATAGTGAAGTAGTGTGCTGAATTTAACAACAGATTTTTTATACATAAAAGTTAATATCTTAATGAAAGTTCATGAAAACTTTACCACGTTTCGACCTCTTAAACGTTTCAGTTCTCTCTCGGGTATAAAATCTGAAAAAAATCTTACAATCGAAACATATTAAATTATACAGCATGTTATCACTGAACATATCTTAAAAATGGTATGCACTATGAATTGGAATTAGCTCCAGATCCACGTTAAAAATCACAGCTATTTTAGAATATCAATCTGTGGACTTCTCCATATTCATAACAATTACAATATAGTAGTAATGAAATAATAGCAGCTTTTGATAACTTAGCCATCATTAGTTTTCTAGGACAAGAAACAAACATTAAAACACAAATCAAAAAACAATATTAGAATAAATAGGTTACTAATAATACGTACTGTTGGCAATGACACCTCATATATCTATTTCATTGTAAATGCTAACGAAATTTCACCACAATACTAAATTACAATACTGTTAAACTTCAGACAGATACAACGAAACATAGCAAGAAATGTCATATATTTTAATGCTTAGTTTTGTTGCATGTGAGATTTGGCCATATTAAAAGTTTTGCCTTCAATTTTTTTCTCCTGACTTATAATTTCTGTACACTAATTTGAATTCTTTTATTCCTTGACTCTGTTGTAGGCTAAATGTTTGTGTGTTCTCTGGTTCTTTGTTTATGAATGCTCTGTGACCGGGACTTTGGTTCTGCAGAGACCTCTGTGCTATTCTCCACCAGGGGATTTGTTCAATTCTATGCTTTATTCACTTTGGTCAGCATCTTGCTGTTTTGTAGTTTTCTTCATTGCTATAAGATGACATGTTGGATGCATGGCCAACCTTTGATTATTATTTCCCTTTAGTGCAATGTATACAAGATGATTACGCCTTTGTTTCCACTCAAGGTACGTATTCAATAATATTCATTAACTATTTAATTTGTATCTTATGTGTACTTTCACTATTATTGTTATTATAGGGATATCTATTTTTATACCTGATGAATACATCAAGTCTTGAAGTCGAAACGCTGTTCAGTTTAATGCACTGTTTTGATGATGTATTAACACTATAATATGTAATTGTAATGTTTTCGTAAATAAATTAAATATATATTATTTAAAAAATCGGTAATTAAAATCTACACACTGACGAATAGTGGACGTTAACATTAAAATATAATGAATAGTGTTGAAAATTTGTGAATCAATCATATTGGTTTTCCAAAAGAAGTGTCACTTATAATTTGCCTGTACTTTTCCAGCTTTAAGCTTATTGATAAATGTCCAAATATTATATTCTGTAATATCTTCTGGAAAGTTAATTCGTTTTGAGAATATGGTTCATTAACGAGTGAGAGGATAATATTTTTTAAACTGGAGAAACTTTGGAACATTGTTGCTGGGCTAAAGAATGCTGATGAATTTCACTGAGATTGGTAGTTTAGGCTGCTAAGTGCAATATTGACATGTACACAACTAAAATAACACTTTGACGTATATAGCGGGATATAGATGTGGTGTGATGTGTTAAAAGCAGTTTAATAAAGCGATTCACTAGATAGCTGAAATATTAAAGGACTAAAATTTTCAAATATCTATTATTTTAGTTCATGAACATTACAACTTACAGAAGAAAGTGTGTACCAGTTTTAGCACCATCAATTAATAAGAAAATGAATGTTAGCTTTAGTAACTTTATCATTTTTGCAAAATTCTAAATTCTTTCTGCTTAATTGCCAAATGTAGCTAGATAATACAGATCTAACAGTTAAGAAAGCAAATATAGATTAACAAGGAAAGAGACTGTTCTCTCATAGCTATTTCTCTACCCTTGGTAAGTCAGAAGGTTAGTTATGGACTGTTATCCAGTCAGATCCAATATTTTAAATTTAAGGTCTTGATTGAATGAAGTGTCCCATTTACAAACACACTAAACGTGAAGAAATTTTAATTGAGGAATAAACAAGAGTGACTACTATTCTTCAAACCTTACCTAAGATAATTATAATGAAAGGAAAATACAAAAAAATCAGCCAGCAATGCCTGATATAAAATATATTTAATATTTACTTTTTGTAAATATATTGAGAAAAATAGAAGACTATAATTTTAAAGAAAAGTCAGAGGATTGGAAATTTAAACTGCGCATCTAATTTTTTTGTTAAACTGATAACATGACTAGCAAATACATAAATAAACAAAATAGTTTCCTTGTGAAACAACTGAGTATGTTTTCTTGGCCTGTATTCTTACTTTCTTGTAAGGTATTTGAATGTTTTTTAAGCTCTAACAGAAACTCCAATTATATTTTTATTATTGTCATTGTTAAATACTATTTTATTTCATATTGCAATTTCTAAGTTTGATTTTAAAAATAATGGTTTCTGGGTGTTATTTTAAAGTGCACCAAGTTTTGTGGTATGTACAACACACCTTAATAAGAACAAGAAATTATAAAAACATAGAGGGTATTCATACATGATAAACATTGCAAGGCATATATAAATTTACTATAAAATAAAAGTTATTCATGAAAAATGTGAATCAGTGTAGATGAAAGTCCTATTAGAAACATTGTAGTTTCTTTGTCAGGAAAATGTTTTTGGTTTCTTTGTCAGGAAAATGTTTTTTTTAATGTTGACTTTAAAATATCCTGAGACAATTTCCTTGACTGTCTACACCTTGTGATACTGCTTTTGGTAATGTTCTTCAACCAATTGTGGTGGTGTAGTTTCAAGAGGAATTATGTTATTCAATGGTGGGGACCGGCAATAGATAGATTGGGGGTATTAACATGGTTTGTGACGCTGAAAAGCCCGGATGCTAATCGCTTGTGATGAGTCTTGACTTTTCATTCCCTTGGATAGGCCTATCCATTGCATTACATTTCAAATATTTATCACATATCAGGACTAGAAATATACTATCAAAAGACTAGATTTATAAACCTAAATATTTTCGTAACTCTTAATAATTTTTGAAGTTTATACGTGGCCCGAGTTACAAGGCAGTAAAGTGATCCGAAGTACCCATTTTGATATAATGAATGTATGTAATTAGCGTGACAGCCCGTGAACTGCGGCCATGGATTAAGTAGTACGTTTGGATAGCACGTAGACATCCCCACGCCGTATTCCAGTCTTCTCAACCTGAGAAGTAAATTTTCTCATCATCACATAGCAACGTACACTGCAAGGGAAAAACGTACACTATAGTCTTGGTTTGACCAGGAGTCGAACCCAGGGTCGCGTAGTAGAAAGCGAGCACGATGACCAAGAGCTAGGCACGAGCCTCCGCCTTGACGTAAATATATGTCAATTAATAACAAGCTTATCGATTTTGCTTTTAAATAAATAACAAAACTGATATAACTATAAAGATAATAATGCGTGTAGTGTTGTTTTTAACATTTTATTTCAAATTAAAACCTTAAAATGTTTAATTGTACTTTCACCACGTCAGGTCACCACGAAAAGCAATGAGATTTCTTTTAGAATAAAAGTGAACACACGTAAACAGCTTATTAGCACGAAACTGCTGCAACCATGTAACACTCAAAACAAATATTTTTTGGCCATTTTAAACTATCTTTTTACGAAAGTTATGAATTCGTGCGCCGAAAAAAACGCTATTTTTCGGCCGGCAAACTCTTTTTGATAGGCCCTACTAACAGAGTGAACAAATCCTATTTTTTAAATAGTAAAGTACTTCCCCTCACATGTAGTGTAGCCAGAATTCATGTCATTGATATAAAAAAATCTATTACGATAAAACGTCCGTCGGATCGCCCATCTGTCTATGGTCAACCGATTTCGTTCTACTGATTTTCTCCAAAATCAATATTTTCCAATCTAGGAGAATAAACGCAAGGCATTGGGAGTTTCCAACGGATATTATGATTTTTGAGGGTACTTTACTTGAAGCCTCAAAAATATCTTCTAAATTCTTTTAAAAATTGCTCAACTTGTTTTATGAAACTTTGTTCTCAGATAGCGTAAAGAACACATAAGAGAATAGTGTAGGCCTCATTTTCGTTGAAATCTTAGATATTTCGAAAATTGCAATAGCACAATTCCTTTGAGTGTCTTGCTTTAACTACAATATTGAAGATAGAGATTTTTTCCTTAATAAAATCTCTTTTTTAAAGACAAATTTTTAATAAAGTCAATAGTCATGTCGCATCATTAATCTTTCGAAAATATTAGTAGCTTTCGTGTAATTTTGCGTTAAATAAAGGCAATTTTATTTTTTAAACCATATTTTCCTTCAAAAAAACGGACGGTAATTTAATTTTTTAAATCAATGTAACAACAGACGGTAAAAGTATATGGCGCTAGTTCTGTTTTCGGCGAACTCTCCGTAGTTTCGAAAATTACAAAACATTCATGTTGCAAACAATTTTGGGAAGAAGTAATTTCATTTTTAATTATTGACCGGGTTTTGAACCATACGGTTCTTCTAGCGGTATGGTGACAGCGTATTAACTCTGAGAACCCAAGTTTGAGCTTAGGTGTGTAATATAGTATAATACAGCGAATCAGATAGAAATTATAGGTGAAAGTGTTTGCTGTTGTAGCACCACTTGTTTTGAAAACCGCTGCTGACCTTAGATACTAGTGTTTTACCTAATGTTAATTACAGGTTGATAACAGTATTGATTAGCACATTGATGTTAGGTTTGCAGACGGTCATGGTCTGATAGAATGACAAAGAACTCAATACAACGAATAAATAGAGATTCGTTTGCAGGTGATCGTATAACCGGAGTCGCACTGCCACAATTTGATAAGGCAATCTACTAACCCTTTTCCTCATCCCATGTCTTCAAAAAGTAGACAACAAGTTCATTTCAGGAAAATATAACGCTTCCTATTTCCTCGCAAAACTGACAACACGACTAACAATCACATGAATCAGCAAACTATTTAGACCTTGTGAATCATCTGATCAGATTTTATTGTTCTATGAATCACTACCACGATTACAACTATACCGTTAACTTCCTAATAATGTAAAACATAATGTTAATTGGAGTGACTAAACGGTTTGATTAGTGGTATTATGATCGGGTATAACCTATTTTTTATATGACTCATCTATACGAGGAATGTTTCTCCTTCCTGAAGATTCGATAATAAAGGTACTACACGTAAGGCATACGTGTTCTCGCTGCGCCGAGCCATCTGTGACCATCCACAGTCCACGTGCTCTTGGTCTCTACGTGACCATTTGGGCAGCGTGTGGGCAACTCGCTAACGAGTATTAAACGAGCGCGTGATGGCACCTTGTGCATAGGCAACTTCACTTTCATGAGCAAGAAGCGGGTTGTCTACCTCGCAGGCGCTCCTCGCTAAGCGAACATCACTTCGCACGACACAGCAGATAACACGAGGGGCTCCGTGGCGTACGTGCTAACAGACGCGACTGTTTGTTTCTCAGGTTTGAAAAACAACGCCTTGTGTTCTCTTAGTTGTAAACAATGCTGTAAACTTTGCTGATTTCCCTTCTTCTCTTACCAAACTGCCATTTCAAATGTCTCTGTCGTTGGAGTTTGAAAGTAATCAGATGATCTATGCGTTACGTTGTGGCAAAACACTTATCTTTGTTGATTCACCAATTATGTAAAATAAAACTTTTTTGGCACAAAAGTCAAAATCTGTTTCATGGTATACGATTTCTTTATACAATTTACATGTTCTTACAGACTATTCACTTCCTTTACTATGATATGCATTGTCACCTATAGTTGTTTCTTCACTTAATGACGTACGTATTACATTGTATCTTAACTCTTTGAAGTATGATAAAAACGTGTTTTTGTATAAACACTTTCTTTCATTCAAAGTCTAACTTAAATACAAAAATTGCAGGCCTCATTATAGCTATTATATTGGTAGAGTCACATCAACGTGTGTGGTTATTAGTAACCAAATTACAATTTTACATTAATTTGAATTTTAGTACACAAATAACAATACTACATTGTATCATATATGTTAGACTCTCTTTGTAATAAGATAATATTTTCAAGGATATTAGATGAGTAACGGTTTCGTTTAAAATATTCTGTTATTTTTAAATACTATCTTCCATTTCGACTATTTGTATATTCCAGTTTTATGTAACAAGTGGTGTATTGTCCATTCTAGGTAGTCTGGGTTTTCTCCTCTGAAAGTAATGTGTGTAATGTAAAACAGTATCAAATACTCTGACAACAAATTGCTGAGCAGGATTTAAATAAATTACTTTTAAAATTGTATTTCTTGTAAATATTTCTCAAACCTCAATATGTTCTAATAATACAAATATTTCCCCACACTCTTTACATTTAATTAATAGTATTCATACTTAATTGTGCCATGAAGTTCTCAATAATTTGGTTAAAATTGAAATGCAAAGTTACTAGTGTGTAGTAAGTAAAGAATGATTAAGAGTATATGCTTTCGAGAATTGATTAATTGAACGACGACAAAATTGCTTTACAAAATGTTGAAGAATGAGAAATGCATTTTGAAGTAAATTAAATAATATAACAGTTTCAATTAAAAATAGAACACAATGTTTGCTGACATCGTAATATCACACGCACGTATTTTAACTTTTCAGATAAAAACGTTTTTCAGTTAGCCTAAAGTATGGATTTAAATTAGAACTAACTTTGTTCAACATCAATGAATATGGATATAACATATTTGACGTAGTATGTCAAAGGATGTCTTAATGAAATATGTCCTAACAAAATACCTTATTTTGGTGGGTGCCAGATCTCACTATCCAGAGGGGAAAGATCACTGCCACTTTCCTTGAAAATACAGGTCATACACTTACGGGACCAATGACCTTAGGAGTTGAGGCGCCCATATTCACCAATCAATCAATCAATCAAAAATATCATATTTTTATTATATTTTTGATTCGAGTTTAAGAAAACGTGCGCATATTACTATTGTCCTCATTCGGCACATAGTTTACTGATTTTTTAGAAAATAATCAAATAAATGATAACAGATATTTCTGTGTAATTAGAAAGCAATATTTGTAGTAGGTAAATATAGTATTTGTTGTTGATAGTGCGATTACGTTTTCAATTTTTTTTTTATTTCTTAACTTAAAAATACTAAGAAAGGAACATCACAAACAGCAGCGCAGACCGTTATTTCTATCCATGGACTGCAACTAAAACCACTGATGTCAGTCTTTCTCCGCGAAAGCCAAATACTCGAACTTAAAAGAAGCATGGGGGAATTCCATGTTGATATTCTTCTTCCCGGACCAAAACGACTTCGAGTGGAACGATTAGAGGTTTGAACTATTTTGTTCGGTGGAGTTTTGGTCCGTGGGCCGCAACTCAAATCGGTCCACATCTCTGGTTTTAACAACACTTATTACAAAACTCATTGAAGTGAACTACGGATTATAGAAAAATAGTGGGCCGTAGATATATAGAACCTTGTGTAATAATAATACGTATTACAAAACTATTTTCATATTCGTAAAGTTTGAATTCGTCGTCGATTTTCAATTCGTAAAATGGAATATTTTGGCGCAGTTGCATTTTGTTGGATGTAGTGTTAGCAGCTCGATCGGTATGTGACGCGTTGCAGCCCTGTTTGCCTCGTGTGCAGCCACGTGGGGCGTCGCCCACTGACATGACGTCCGCGCCGCCTCCGCCAACGCGCAATTTCTGGAGGCTTCCACGAGACCTACTGCCGAGCAGGGGGCACGCAACTGCGCAGTCGTGGGTTCAACATAACTTACAAATAGTGGCGCTAAAACAGCACGTGCTTTCTCGCCCTAATTTCACGAAAAATTACGGGAAATATACTCAAATTTTCCAAAAATTATAAATGTCTTTATTTCAAAATCAATCTTTAAATAACATATTTCTTTAAGAGAAAAAATCTCTATCTTTAGTATTTCAGTTGTATGAAGACTTCGAAAAAAGTTGGACTTTTGCAATTTTTTTCAAAAAGTCAATGAAAACGGACGTACACCATTCTCCTAAACGCTATTCACACTATCCAATTACAAAGTTCAAAGTTTAATAAAATACAAAGAAATCTATTTTTAGAAACTTCGGAAAATGTTCCACGGACTTCAAGTTAAGTACCACATCATATTAAAATATCGATATCAAATTCAAGGGACCGCGATATCAGCTAAATCGATTGGGAAATATATATTTTGGGGAATATCCACTGAACGGTTTAGCGGCTAGCATTGTTCACACACGGACAGACAGATGAACGGGCAGAAAGACGTTTTGTAGAATTCGATATTTTGGTATCAATGAGCCACAAATCATGAATTTTGGCTTCGCACGTTTTAGAGGATTATTTTTCTAAATTTAGCAACTGGATTCATCCACTTTTGCTTTACTAAGGCCCTGCAATAAGAATTTTCTGCCGAAAATTCGCCGTTTTTTCGCGGAGCATTACATAAATTTTCCTTTACTCATAAGCGGTAACGAAAAAGTAAAGCAGTAAAATTGTTGAGAATTTTGAGTGGGAGTTGCTGTGAGTTCTGTAGTAAAGGGAAAACATGTAGGACTTTTGAGATTCTGAATCCATTTCCTACTATTTTTCTTATATGTAATTGAAACGTGAATAAAATTAGCAACATGTTTTTTGTCGAAATTTCATATCAAGAAATATTTGTTTCCGTATAGTAAAGAAATTGACAAAGACATATTTTGTGTCTTATCCCATGCCCCACGTGAAGGAATCGATTTATTGCCGCGATTACTTGAACAACGATTAATTAATGAAATGCACTGCTGACAAAACAACTAAATACCTCATTAATATATCTGATTTTATGAAAACGTGAGCATGTAATGAACGTATATTTACGATCACAGCAAAACAAGTGACCATCTCAGCATTTGGTCAATTATGAAGGGAAAATGGCCGAAGGACAGGATCGAGATGTTGGGTCTCTAAAAGTACTGGAGCCAACTTTTGAATGAATGGGCTGCGAGAAGTGGCCATTTCCTGGAAGAACCGTTTTACTATACACATCTAGAAATCATATTTTAAATTTGGTCACCCTTTCATTTTCACGAAATATGAAGTTATCTAGTAGGATTACGGTTAATTTATTTTGATGTAATAATTGTACTTTTACAATTCAACAATGCGGAATAAATCGCATTAAAACTAAAGGAAATTGAAGTAAGGAATGTGCAAGTTAAAGAATGATTACAGGCTTGTACAAACGTAAAAACCTTTGTATATAATACAACGTTTTTCGAAAATCATTTTATTGTGAAGATATTTGTGCTTCAATTTAACTCGTCAACATAAAATTGAAAAATCACTTTGTTCCGAAAATTCAAGTTTTGATTTTTTTAACTCGTAGATCGATTAGGTTTGCAATATTCTTAGGCTCAGTTCATTTATTAATTTGTTTTTTCAAATAATTTTAGAAGTTTTATCTACTAAGATCAGAGTAATATAATACTATATTCCTTACTGTTTATTGACTACATATGACGATTGCGAAAAACAGTTAAAAGACCCTAACTGATAAACATAAGACTGGAAAAATATTGAATAGTTTTGTATTAGGTAAAGTTTTTCTTTGTGACGATGTTCAAATATTACAATGATCCAAAAAAATAGAAAACGGGTAACGAGAGAGTCTGAATGTGCTGGGTTTATCATCACGAATTCACTAAAACAGATTCAAGTGAAATGCTGTTAAATGTTTTTAGAAAACTGTGGACATGTAGCGAGAGGATGTTACATATTTCGCCTTTTACGAATCAATGACGAAGCAAAGAGAAACACAGTATTCGTCTCAGAGCAGTAGAATACATCACGTGTTTCCTTGAGGAGAGGGACTGAGGTCCACTGTCAGGAAAATACCGTCCAGTCCTCTACTGGGTCGAGCTGCGCCTCTGGTGGCGAGGCGTTCTGAGAGCGACTTACAGAGGGAAGCTTTCACTCTGGAATGAGGTAGAGAGGTTAGACGCCCACTTGAAGGTCTTCGCTCTTGACAGTGGTATTCCAATGTCATTTCGGTACCCGGAGAAGACAAATGGGGTCAACAGAGGGCCCTGGAAAAAATGTAATATAACTGAACAATTGTATATACAACTAATTCTACATAGAATTAACAAAATACCACAATTATTTTTGCAAGTTTGTATAAAAATATTTTTAAGTTTTGAGATCTTGCAAGAGCGTATGTATTTTCAACATTTTCTGACCGGCATAGTTTGCTCAGGGCATCAATTGACCGTTCAAGGTGAAAGGTTTTCGACACCAGCCAAAGAACTAGATCGATTGATTGACTGATTGTTTTAGTAATTCCGGGCACTCAACTAAACATGGTAATTAGTCCCGTAAGTGTAGTGTATGATTTTGCTTGGGAGGTGACGGTAATCTTTCCCTCGCTGTATAGCGAGATCAGGCACCCATCTGCCGTTGGCTTGCAGAGTTTTCCCCAACCAGGCATCTCCCATCAGCTGGGCACCGCCCCAGCCGGGAAAAACTCTATGTTCCGATAGGTCTCCCGGCATGTGGCTTGTGAGTGCATGTTAGTGTGTGTGAGAGGACAGGAGGGGACAAGGAAGATGTAGGAAACATCGCGCGCGGTCCGTGGCCTGATTGTTAGGGTACTGCTCCGGATTTCGCCTAATATTGATCGGAGAAACCACGGAAAACAACTAATCAGAGCAGCTGGTTACTAGAATTCTCCTCCAGACAGTGACTGACTTCGACCTAGCTAACAAGCTAGTGTCGGAAATTCTGCCACCGTCGGGTCTCGCACCTAGGACCTCCCGGTCAGTCATGGTCATGGACTGCCGGAGTGACATTAGTTGGTGCCCTGAGCCCTCTCTTCCGGTAACTAGATCGAATTCGTCGATCTGAAGGAGAATTATAACGGCAGGCTGCCCTGATCAGTAGTTTTACGAGGTTTCTCCGATCAACCCTAGGCGAACGCCAGAGCAGAACCCTAGCAAACGGGAACCCTGACATTGCCCGATATCTTCTGTTTCTTCCAACAAACGGGACACCATCTCTCCTGTTTATTCCTTGCTGTATACACACCATTTACATACACACGCACTACACTAAAACTTATCAGAGACCCATCGAGAGCTCAGAGCAGAGAGGCGGTGCCCCACTCGTGGGAGGTACCTGAGAGAAAATCCTCCCAAGCCGACGAAGGTCGGCGCCGCATCTCGCCATCCAGCGGCGGAAGATCGCCGCCACATCCCGCAATGAAAACACTTACGGGACTAATGACCTTAGCAGGTGACGCTCGCGGAACCACTGACATATGGCCATGATTTTTTCTCAAGAATTATTGCAATATCCACTATGTTGCTTCGATTGCGAAAAATGTATTTAAATGGACAGATATTAAATAACGAGGTAATGTGAGCGATGGCAGGCCTGGCTTTAAGAGAACGGTGGAGTTTTCAGGAAGCGATAGCGCATGATGAGGCTTTCGATTTTTTAATTTCCGTTAAGTGTTGGAAAACGAAACTAACACTTAGGACAAATATATATTGTGTATTGTTAATTCATTCATATATAATGATAATCGGAAGGGTAATTCTGGAGATAATGTGAATGTTAAGTGACTTGATTTTTAGAAACGTTCTAATAATGAAAATCATAAACGATGAGACGGTAATACCCTAACTAAATATAAATAGAGAGAAAAACCTACGCTGTAGGTATGTTCGTTGATATGCATTATGTCGTTGATATGCATAGTTATTGCTTTGACTCAGCAAAAAAATAAACAGAAATTGTTGTGCAGAAATATTAAACCAACTAATAAATATTAAAATTTTGTATTGGAAACATATTCAATGCAATGCACGTATATGCTAGTTCTTTCTAAATTCATTTCGTGATCCATTCCTTCTTCATTTGTTTCTACTTCAAATAGTTCATTGAATCACATTCCCCTCTACTAACCTTTACCTTTATTAATGTCAGATCATATTAAATAACTTTTGGAAATGTATCTCATGGTTCAAACTTTATGCACATACCTCTTCACTGATCTCCTTTAAACCTAGAAATTATATGCTCAAAATAACGTTTTTGATGTTTCCCTTATGGTCTTCTAGTTTTGACTAGCACTTCCTTGAATTTCATTTTGCGGAAATTATCTTTAATTTACATTCATTTCTGAGTCACTCCACATGGGGAGATAATCATTTACTAGAAAAGCACACAAAAACACTAACCATTATTTTCTGTAAGAGCAACAATTTTAAAATCAAGGAACCCCACGCATAGAATTTTCACTTTAAATGAAACAGAAAATATCGAACACTTCAATTCTGGATGTGAATCTATGAGTCAACGAATTGGTTTGAAGCGACAATATTTCTCTCTTAATGCGAAACTGAATAGGTACAGATTGTTATTAATTCTTTCTTTTCCTGGCGGTTCAGAGCTTCTTTTATTAAATAAAAGTTTCTTGCACAGTGTTTCTTGCACGAGAATGATCCAAATACATTCAAGATTAGACAATTTTTTTCAGAATTTAATCACATTTAAATAAACGATTTCCAATTAATTGCGTGTTGAAAATATCTGCACTACAAATATATGAAACATAATTTTAAAAATATTTCTGAGAGTTTTGAAAGGCATCGGCCTCATTTATCCAATCCAAGATATTTCAGATGGATTAGTATACCTTTGAGTTAAAATTATATCATAAAATAATTATCATAAACAAAAAACAAATTGAAAAGTATCCTGAAGATGAAGATCCAATGACCTTTGAAAAGCTCTAAAAATTGCATGATTTTAAATAAAAATGTATTATGTGAATGTTTAAGAAATTACCGGACCTTCAAATAAATTCTAAAAAAGCATCAAGAAAGGCAGTCTTATTCTCACTGAATAATTTTTATAATTTGCTTTCAAAACCACGATTAGTATACCCACCACTGATATTATCATTCATTAATTGGTAAACGTTCAGAACAACATTAGCTATTTTAGTATTTCACTAGATTGCAGATAAACGGCTCCCAAGAATAATTTTTTCATTGACAAATTATTTCCGGGCGTGTCAAGGTTATGGTCATTAGTCCCATTAGTGTAGTGCATGATATTTCTCGTGAGGTGGCGGTATTCTTCCCACGCCTGAAAGTGAAATCCGACAATGACCCACACTTCGGCTTGCGGGGTTTCGAAATTCCGGGTATCTCCAATAGGAGGCGCAGCGTCACCCGAGACAAGCTCTAATTTCCCGACGAGTCTCCAGACTTGTGTGATAGTGTAGTGTATGTAGGTGTATGTGAGTGTAAGGGGAGAGGAAACAATGTTGAGGAAAAAAAGCTCGCTCCCGGTGCATTGCCTGTTTTTAAGGTTCTTCTCCGGCATTCGCCTGGCATTGTCCGGAGAAAACCTACAAAACGTCCTATAAGAACAAGCGACCTGTGTGTCTTCCAGACAGCGGCTGAATGTAGCTATTTACCGCAGCAAAATACGCTTCCGTCGGGACATGAACCCTAGGTCCTCCCGGTCATAAACGCTGCAGTAGCGATTTGTTGCCCTAAGCCAGTCTCAGTCGATGGATTTTGGCGATATACTATTAAC
>BOPP01000110.1:3853633-3910593 GCA_017312745.1 Gryllus bimaculatus
ATAATAACAATAATAATAATAACAATAACAATAATAATAATAATAATAATAATAATAATAATAATAAGGCAGGATCGCTAAGGCAGTTAGTGCCGTAGTGGTTTCGAACCAGAAGACCGCGGGTTCGAGTCCCGCCTCGGGCATGGGTGTATTTGTGTATGTCTGTATGAGTGTGACGTCCTTTCACCCCTCATGATCATCATTTCTTATTCCATACCCCCAGGGTCAACAACTCTGAATAAACATCGGACTCGGCTTAATGCTGGTCTCCAATTAAAGTTATATGCACCTGCCACCGCTATAATGATACTGAGCCACGGTAAATGTCTAATGCATGCATGCATGTGGTCCTAGTCGGCGGATTCGTGAGCAAATAATAATAATAATAATAATAATAATAATAATAATAATAATAATAATAATAAATGTAATAATAATATAATAATAAATGTAATAATAATATAATAATAAATGTAATAATAATTATTATTATAATAAATAGCGAAGTGTCTCAGTGCGTAGTGTGCGGACTTCGCAGTCTTTCCTTCAACCACTGTTTCGTCTGCCCTAATTCCCTTGTATTCATTTTTCTAACTGAAATAGAATTATTTTGCTGGTATTCAGAAAATTTCCTATTATGTTTTTAATATTATTTCCTTCGTTTGGCTTGCAATACAGAGCCTGCCGATTATCTGTCACACACTCGCACTTCACTTCTGTGAAGAGCTTTCGTCTTTTTAAGCACGTATTCTCTGGATTTGTTTCCCTTGCGACATCTGCGGCTGCAACCGAGTGGTCACAAAGAACAACTACATACGTCATCCATTCAGCTATTTAGCAGTCGGGACAATACTTCCCCCTCCAGTCCTAGGAAGCTGACGCATCTCCTTGATAGACGTAATGTTTACTATTGTCGTGGTTAACCGCACGCGATATGATGTTCTTCTATTCCTCCATACAAAATCTCCAAATGCTTCCAAGGAAAGTAAGTCAAGAATCTACCTACATTTTAATCAGTTATGGCTTGTTAAATCAATGTAAACTATCTCTTCATTGCTAAAATATATTTGCGGAAAGTGGAATAGCTCAAGAAAAATGTATATGAACGTTTTTGCCCAGAAAACGAAGTTGTTTTCAATTTGATTACATACGTTTAAGCACACGATGATTTCATGGTCCAGCTAAGCAGATCTAGTTTCATTCGTTCTGAAGCATAAAACATTTTCATTTCTCGTATAAAACACATTATTATTACCAAAAAAATATTTGCAAAGGGCCAAATCAGTCGTGTTCGAAAATTATGTTAGGTAAAAGTCGCATTTAACTAATAAAGAGTGTGGTGAATTCAATTCAAAAATAAGTTAGTTACTCGAGATTAGTTTATAAAATATGAAAACAATTTTTAGAAATAAAGTGTCGCGATTGAACTAATTAATTTGTTTTGTATGTGTAACCTACTCAAGAGAAAAAAAAACTCTTGTGTGCCACAAATTCCGCAAACTGATACCAGGACACCGTCAACAAGATATGAAGCACTAATTGGTGCGAAGAAATTGTGAAAGTTATCAAAAGTATTTTTTCAACAGTCTGACCCCGGATAAAGTGAAACTAATGAAGATCTCGTTAGGCATATATAGTACAACGAATGTGAAACTAAGAGAGATAACACTCTTTTGTCCTCAACAGGCCAATGCGATTTACAATCTTTTCATTTAAAAAATATAAAATATTTACGAAGAAATGACATCAGTGTTTAAGAATTGTGTCAATGAGATCTTAGTTTAGAAGTGTAATCGGGGCCATGAGTCAGAGATCTGGACTGATTTTTGTTGCTGTCAGGACTGAAGAAATAAAAAGGAATTACTAAGGTTCGTGTCTGAGAAATGGCGATAGTAATAATTTTATTGTTTTTATTTTATTTTAGAAAGAATAATTTTAGAAATGTAAAAAAATAAGCTTATATTGAAACAGTTAAGAAGAACTGCTTACTTGGAATAAGGATATCTCTGCAGATGATCAAGACCACTTGTTTGTTTCTGTCACATGAGACGTTCGTTGAACTACAATTATCACTGCGTTCCTGGACAAGGCGTCATCTTACCTTCGGTGTAGCTGTGACGTCATCGAGTGGCGTCATACTTCTCATATGACTTACAGAGCCACTTACTTCATAATAACAGTAACGTCTTTAACAATATTATTTGCAAAGAGACAATAATTTTTCTTTCGCCATTGTTGACAAGACTCCCGTTACTGACAGGAAACATGTCAAGGAACAGTACCCCCTTTATCTTCATTCACGAAGTTATTTCATTTTTGTTTTTGTATTAAATTTATCACACAATTTTTCTTGCAAATCATTTGTTTTCTAGTGCTACGATTACTTCTTCGGGTTTTCTACTTTCCAATTAATTATTAACTGAGGAATGAATCCTGAAATCGAGAGATGAACTATAATTTATTTTCTATGACTTAGAAAATTTTCTCAATTTTAGCAAGCTTTGAATGTATAATTCTCTCGTACATCTATTTGAATGTATCCTCTGAAGGTACGGTCAATGTAATACTCCATTCTTTCACTTGGAACACGCCGCAAAATAGTTATTTTCATTCTCATTTTTCAGCATTCTTTTATATCTTGCGTGTGACTGGGAGCATAGTATTGGCAACATATTTTCCTCAACAAGTGCGGGTTATTTGATGCATTAACAAAACCAAAAACTGAACGCACATTTCTTCTTTAGATTTGGACAAAAATAAGGAGTTGAAAAGATGAACCTAACAAAGTAATGAGTTTTCAAAACAAGGTTGACAGTGTGGTGCACAAAACAAGAAACGACAAAAAACTATTGTAGAGATAATGTCTATAAAAAATATCAATTTTCACGTTAGTCGATGAATGCAAAAGATTATTCATGATATAATGATCTTCAGAATAATTAAGCAATTCTGAAGCAAAAACGACTAAGCAATGTCCAACTCTGATATAGGATCACTATTACTCATAGCATGAAGTGGAAAAAGCAACTAAATGCCACATCTCTCTTTTGTAAGAGCAGTATTAATTCGATGATTTTTGTCTACCTCTCAATAATATTAGTGCTATGTTCATTTGTTACTATAGGAAGAGAGGAGGATCCACCTGCAGGACCTTTACATCCATTCCTTTCCTGAGCCGGAGGTTACAGCGTTAGTTTATCTTTTTCTTTCTCTGAGTGAAGGATAATAGAACCTTTTTAAGGATTGAATGGTAATACCTTGAATGAAATAAACGAAATAATTCTGATATGAGTGGAACATGGTGCGAGAAAGCCATGTCTCAAACACACGATGAATAGTAGCATGCATTACGTGATGACGTTGCCAAACGGCGGAGTTTCATCGCGAGTGAACGTGAATTACGGGTCGATGAAAATAAAAGTTTTCGATGGAAAAAGCGGGGTCGCGGTAGATTTTCTTGCCAGTCTCCGTTTTCCATTTCGCGGTTTCTCTTTCCACCACTACTCCATGATCATTCATCAATTTATCTTATTCATCTCAGTGTAGCCCAACAGACGTTGTTTTAGGAAACATAAGATCAATTTTTAGATATAATATTAATTTGGCTGATTGTAGTGATTTCGATGTACTTTTGCCCCCAGGTAAGATTCAGACAGAAATGTATTTCATGAAATTCGAACTCATAATCTTTGGCTTCGTGTTCTCGAACGCTAACCAACGTCCCTAAGCCACTGAGGACAATTTACTACTTTATAGCAAGACTATATGAATTCCTTGAAAGGAAAATGTCTCTTTGTATTCCATGTGAACAATGATAAGGTTATTAATGGGATGATGATGAAAATGGAAAGAATGAAAGTGGTACGAGCAGCCAATTACATCACACTTAAGTAGTGAAAACAAAGTAGCTTACGCGAGCTCAACTGTAAAAGTCCGGTTGTGATGACTCAGCTGCGAGGCCATGTCCTCTGTAGCCTCGTTAACTGGGAGGTCCTAGGGTTCAAGTCCTGACAGTGGCGAATTTTCGACATTAGCTACAAAGCGGAGATGAATTCAGAGTGTCTGGAGGAGAATTCTAAAGACCGGCTGCTCCATGGTTCCTCCGATCAATACTAGGTGAATGGCAAAGCAGTACCACCATCACTAACTGGCCACGGACAACGCGCGATCATCCCTTCCTTCTTCTGGTCTCCTGTATCCCATTCACATATTTCGGGCCCGAATTTCGTTACTGTATTGACCACCACACCTTAGAGCTTGTCCTGGCTGAGGCCGTTCCCCGTTTTCGGGAATATCTGGAGAAGGAAATCCCCGACAGGACGATTAGGTCGGTGTCGTACCTTCCGTTCCGGAGTGGGGTGGACATCATTACTTAACGGGATTTATCAAGCTCTGCCTTTATGGGAATAGAGATATCAGTAGTTCAAGTGCTCGGTGTCAGCACTCCCTCCCTCAATCCATCCTCTGACTTTGGGACGCTGCCACAGGGTGTGCACGACCCTCACCGGCAGGTTCTGGGGTTGGGGTTCCGGATTGTAGCAGGAATTTTGACAATAGCTACAGAACTATTAGGTCGAATTTAACTACACAGTCTGGAAGAATTCTAGCAGCTGACTGCTCTGATCGATAGTTTTCCGTGATTTCCCCGATCACCAGGTGAATGCCGGAGCAATACACTAACAAACGGGACATGGAGTGCACGCAGTTTTTCCTTCCACGTCCTTGTTATATCTCCTCTTACACACAGACATACACACACACACACACTTACATGTCGAGGACTTAAAGCAAGTCGCTGCTGGGACGGTGCCCACCTGGTAGAAAATACCTGTGTCGAGAAAAAAAACACCTGCAAGCCGACAGACAGGTCGGCGCCGATTCTCGTCATCCAGGGCTGGAAGATCAGTGCCGCGAAAAGACCTGCATTCCCCTGACGGGATTAATGACCATAGCAGCTGACGCACCCGTAGTCAGTAATCGATCAGTGAATCCACGCTGCCCGCGCCCTCGAAAGCACCCGCGCGCAGCCCGGAGCAGCGATCTGCGCGCGGCGCGCGGTGCAGGGCGACGCTGAATCAGGCGCCTTCGTTTAGCAGCTGCAGGTGCTAATGCGCCGGACCACTATAAGAGCGGCGCCAGCCGCCGCTGAGGCACACTCGCCACCGCAGCTGCAGCCGCACAAGCAGATTCCCGGTGCCGCGCCTTCGCCGCCCCGGCCACGCCGCCCGCTTGCCTGCGACCGTGCCCTTCCGTTGCCGTCCGTCGACCCAGCGCCAGACCAGCCATGGTGAGTAGGGCAGGCCCAGCCACGATCGACAGAGAAAGAGCAGAAATTTTTTTCTTTCTAATTTGTGGTTTATTAATTTTTAATCATATGGGAAGTACTACCTCTTTGGTGTTTTATAGCGTTGATACTTCGAAAAATTCGGATACGGGAGTGCACTAAGAATGTAAAATGCTCGTGTAGTATTGACGATAGTTTCTATTTATACGAGTTACCAGGAGTTGTATTGGAGAGAAAGGGGACTAAACGTTGCAATAACCGATTCCATAAACATACTTCACGAGGACTTTTATAAGAAATATCTATTTTATTTGCGTGATTTACTACAAATTCAATTTTTAAAATGTTTTTGTTTCTTTATCAAATTTATTGAGCTAAATGAACTTAAAATATTATTACCAGATTTACATTTGCTAAGGAAAGCAAATCACGACGGAAAAACATTTATGGCGCATTTCTGGAATATTACGTATTCATCGACGAGCAGGATTTACATAATGCGTCACAATTCTCTCATTGAGAGGTTTCGCTTCCTCTATTCAGTACGCGTTCTTGAATGCATTTCCTCCCGTGGGGTGCATTTCCTGAATCGTAGTGTTATGCTTACGGAGTAGATTCGAGAAACATCTGCTGACGACCATTAACACGCCCCGCACGATAAGAACAATGCGTCTTCAGTCAGCCTGTTTATCTCGCCGTTGAATTGCGTCAGCAGCCTGCCGCGCCTCTAGATCTCATCTCGCTAAGTCGCCGTTTTTTTCCTCTTTTTTTCGCTTTTTTTCGCTTTTTTTCGCAGTGCGTTTCACAATCGTTTCTCGGGGCGGTATTCTCCATGAAATTGTGTTGCTTTTACACGTTTTCCTATTCCTTAGGGAATTACACCCAATTACTAGGGGCTCCGCTAAACTACCCTGCCTTTTGAAGGCATCCAAATTGAATTCTCTTGTGCATAAATAATGTGCATCATATGCATAAATAATAGCTTACGGCACGAAAATAAAATGAGTTCTCGGAGATTCCGTTCCTGTTTCCTTCAAGCTACATTTTACGAAAGCAAGGTCACAGAAGTAAAATTTTCCGTAGAGAGAGAATTTTTGTTGCAAGCAAACTTAATGTTTGGTAATATTTCTTCTTGTATGCCATTTAGGAACAATGAGGGGTATGATTTCAGTAGTAAGAATATCTTTGGGTTACCGCAGCGGATTCTGAGGAAGAAACAATGAGGCAGGTGATTAGTGTTGTACCCCACCGATGCGTAATCGCTTGAGAAATCCTCGTTTGTAATTCGAAAAATCTAGGACAAAAGTTATTTTAGCAAATATACCGATAATAATATAATAACTAATAACCGGCTAACCGGCTAAATAATATACCGATAATAATAATGATAATAATATAAGAATAGACAATTTAATAATGAAAACCTTTTGTTTCTTTGATGTAAAATTCTTAAAATAATTTAAATGTTTAAAATGACAGACAAAATAATTATATTCAAATTTTTTATTATCTTATATGCTTTACTCTATCTTTGAATAAATAAAGATAAAGGATCAACGCAATAAAACTACTGGATTTTAGACACTCTTCCAATTTTCATGTGTCCAAAACAGAGTTCCCAGGGACTAATGTAGCTTTCCTTGCTCCACAGATCGCCCTGCCAATGACTCTTCTCGCCCTCGTGGCGTTGGCGGCCGCCGCGCCAGCCGCCCGGCCCTCCGACGCCGACGCCATCGACGCCATCGACGCCGCCACCACCGTCACTGACGTCGCCGCCGCCGCCCCAACCGCCGCCCCCGCCACAGGTGGCTCCTCGCCCCTGGCGCTCACGTTGGAGGCGGAGTCGGCCGAGCCCTCCACCGCCGCTGCCTCGCCCGCGGACCCCGCCCCCGCCTCGGGCGGCGCGTCGCCCCTGAAGCTCACCTTCGAAGCGGAGTTGGAGTCTGAGGAGGAGGATGCGGCGCCGGAGGGCGAGCTGGGCGCGGGGGAGGAGATGGAGGGAGCGGAGAACATCGTGTTCAAGCCGCTGTTCCGCTACCGCGAGCGCGGAGGCTTCCGGCGCCGCGTGCGCGCCTCCAACCGACGCCGCGACGCCAACTACCGACGCACGTACGCGGCGCGCTTCCCGCACCACCGCTACCGCTCCTCGCCCAAGCGCCGCAACGCCCTGCACACGCGGCATCAGGTCCTCTTCTGAAGGCGGCCCCGCGCCACGCGCCCCGCGCACGCCTCACGCTCATCCGACGCACGTCTCGTTCTCGTCCTTCGACCTTGATGGTCATCCAACACGCATCTGACGTTCGTCCGATGTCCATCCAATGCACGTCTCATGCTCATTTAAATCTCATCGGATGCTCGGCTGATGTTCATCGAACGAACGTCTGATGCTTGTTTAATTCACATCGGACGCTCGGTCGATGTTCTGATGCTCATCCAATGCACCCGTGATGATCTCTCAATTCTCATCGGATGCTCTCCTGATGCTCAAGTAAAACGCATCTGATGCTCGTCCGATGTTTAATGCTCATCCAATGCACGAGTGATCATTCAATGCAGAGTTTATCTGACACTCCATCGATACATTAGTGTTCGTCCGATCCTGGTTGGATGTTCGTCTGATGCCCGTCAGATGTTATCTGATGTTCATCCCATCATGCTTTCACCCTTCTGCGGGAATTTTTTTATTTCTCTCGTGATCTAATTTATTTGTACAATGATTTATTTTTATTTATGTGTTGTTTGTTAAATAAATTATTTTTTGTAATACATTTTGTTTTAACTTCCTTGATCCTCTGTTTCAAACCTAAAATACATCCCGAAATGAAGAGTATTGAAGATATCTGTAAAATACTGAGAAACAATTTAGAATGGATGTTCCGAGAATGCCAATATGATTATGACGCATATCATAAGATATTATGATACAGCAAAATTATATTTAACATTTGATACATTTTTAATTCCCTCACTAATCGCGTCGCAATCAATGCCTGCAATCTGAGAAATGATCCAAATGTGACTGAAATTTCTTGAATTGGCTTGCTTTCCTAATTTGCTTATAATAGTTTTTGAAAGTGGTACACGCTAAGGAAAAGCAGCCATTGGGGATCTTTTTGATTTAATAAATCATATTACACCATCCCTATTGTGACTTACAACTTTGCTCCTTATTGACAAAATAAACACTCTCTGTTCTCCGGAACTTTCTCTTTGACAAAGTTCAGTACGATAAATGCAAAAGATACTACAGGTCTGCCTTTAAGCTCATGATTCACACAAAAACTTTTGTCATTCTGAAATCACCACGGATCGGTGGTTTTTGCTTGGTTACATGTAGGTCTATTTTAGATTTGAGTTTTTTTGTATGTTGGTACAAGGTGTACTAATGAATAACCTTATGTTGGAAGAACATGTTATTCATTTGCATTTCATACTCGTCAAAAATATTAAGAAATCATTTTTTCATTGTCATTGCGAGTTTCCTAACCATATTGACCAACAATATTGTTGTTCTTGACTCTTCTAACTCTGCCGTTAAAATCTCCTGCGAAAATTATTTCATGGGACTTGGAAATACTTTCAAGGGTTTCTTTGACTGTTATTTCAAAATCATCTTTCTTAGCCAATGGGGCATCATCATTCAAATTATATATTCCTATGAGACTTATATATTTTTCCTCCGATTTTTAATACGACTTTACCGACCAACTTGTTTTATACATTTACCGAATCTTTCACCAATAACAATAGAAATTCCGACTTCAGCATTTTCATTTTTGTTTATGCCTCTGTAAAATGCACAAAATTGTTCTATGTTTCGCTTCCCTTGCCTTTCTTTTTGTTTCAAACCAGTGGGATATTTCTATGTTTCTTTTGATCATTTCCTAGATTACTTCTTTTTGCTTGTTTTATATGCTTTGTACATTCCGTTTACCAATATTCATTCAATATTCAGAGCCCATTTTCTTTGCCGATGTCGTTTCCCGTTTGAAATGTCTGGAATGTCCCGTGGAATTCATATGCCTGTACTTTTGAGCGGTGTAATGTTGTACAACCCTCAAACCAGGAGGACCGGAGTTTTTATTTCAGGAGTTTCCATCCCTTAGGTTGATTACTTCAACCGTAGCTTAAGGAGTCCAGCCTACCCCTGATCCACTATTTAGGGATGATATAATTCTCAAGGTTAGTGAACCCCACCATTCTCTGTTGAATCATGCACAATTCACAATTAAATACTTCTAGGGTGCTTCCCGCGTAAGGTCTACCTACTACACTCTTAAGAAAATAAGGAAGGAAGAAGAGGAAAGACTCTCTAGTCCTGGAAACCTAATAGCGTTGGGGACAAATAAACAAAGAGTTGGACAAGGAAGGCCAACAGAATAGATAAAAGCATTGTGGCACAAGAAAGTTAAAGATGTCACAATGGTAGATGACGATACCATAACGACATGAACACATCGTTATGAGGGAAGGACAAAAACATAGAAAAGAATGTACTGTTAAGATTGGGATGGATAGATTGGGATGGTAGGACACGACTTAGCCTGACCCCTCAGTTTTGGTCTGTCCGGCTTGGCTGACCCTACCAGTAGTCATGCGTAGAAAAAAATGTCATGCTTCCGCCGGCTTAGCCCTCCCCGTCACTGAAGCACACAAGCATCATCGCCCGCATGACAGTACTACTTCAAGGTGGTACCCCAAGGGAGGAATATTGTAATAAATTATTGATTTTGAATCTTTTGGCTTTTGACACTGAGAAAGAGAATGTACTATAAATTGATTCTAAATACAGAACATTTATCATAATTAAAAATCAATAGTGTATTCAGTATACAATTCAACATCGACGGATTCCAAGAGTACAAACTCCGAAAAATTTAATATATTAATAATTGTTTATTTCTGAAGAGCACGATTGATAAATTCCATTAGCATATGCTTAACTTTGAAACTTCCACCATTATCCCCCACGTAAAGCAAAATGTTAAAGTGAAATTAAACGTCAATCAGAAAACATATTGATTACTACAAACGTTAAGTGTATATATGCTTTCTTTTTCGTAAATAAGAAATGAAGCTAAGAAGCAAATTGAAAAAATGCTTCGATGAGAGAGAATACGTTTGCGCAGAATGTTCTCGAGGGGGGGGGGATGAGGACAGGCGAGTCGAAGAGACTGCGTGGCTCAAGTTCTCTGTCAAGGGAAGTGTTAGTTGCGAACTGTGATCTCCTTTACAGTAATGAGTTTAAGGCAACTGCAATTTAGACGGGAAGGCCCGTATAAAATGCAGATGCATTGATGCCATTCACATTTTCAAAGATGTAAAGGTCTATTGCAATACTTGATTAGTTATACGGGTTATTTGGTGCATTTAATGATTTATTCGCTGGTTTTGAGAAAAAAATAGTAAGATTGGTTATGCGCGAGCGTGAATTTGCGATTGTTTGAAATGAAACTAATTTTGTATTTTTGAAGAATTTCCACTATGTAGAAAGTAAATACAGTTTTCACTCTTGTTGATATTTCTGGCGGAAATCTGAAATTGAACAGTTTCGAAGGAATGGAGAAAGAAATAATATTAAAACATGTTTTTGAAGGAGAACCAGTCATGTTTCAGGGATATTTTCATATCATTAGTACCTACTTTTCAAGCGTTCAATAAAATACACTACAATAAAATAAATTCGAGATCAAATAGAAATGTAAAGACACAAATTAAAAATAATGTCTTTACAGATAATCTTTTAAAAACAATTGATACCATGATTTAAAAAAAATAAGAAGAAACCCTAAGCGTCTAAATTAGAACCATAGAATGTATTTGTATTTTTTTGAATTTCCAATTTATTTGTCTTTTGTTGTAATCTGCAGAATTTGTTTTTAGATATTATCTGTACTTCTAATTTTGATATTTTAATTTAAAAAAAATATGGCGTCCATTTTAATTTATAGAATACTGTAAATCCCCTAATAGGGAAAATATCATTGAAACATGTCAAATTAATGTTTTCAAACTTAGTTGTTATTTAATTCCTAGATTGTAAATGATTTTTTCTCTGAAGATGCATGTCATTGCAATTGTCTTCTTTTATTATTAAATACTTGTTAGGGAGAAGTGAAATTAAAGTTTGTATGATGGTTTGTAATGTATTAAACACTAGCAAAGATCTTATTCGCAGGTAGTGTTTTTCAATTTATTTTTTCTGCCACTCAGGCGGTGAGAAAACCCACCTGTGAGAATGAGGGGGAGAGTACTACAAAGAAACCTTCGATGGGTAGTGATAATGAGTAAATCGATTAGACAAGTGAAGGAGTTACCTGTAACTTACGACGTGTACTCTTCGTTGCGACAGGTTCTTTGAATGTTACTTGTTTAGAACTATGTATATACTAAACGGGTATTTAGAGTTACGCAAAGAGACGCTGAAATGTTATTGAACTTCTGAAACAGGCGAAATTATTGTTTTCTTGAAACAAAAGGATTTTATCACCAATAAATTTGAGGTAAGTTTTCCTATACGTATTTTTATCAAAATGCTTTAGTAGTAATGACAGACTCGGAATTTTGTTAACCGTGAGGTCAAAAAGTCAGAACCTCGTTCCGAAGTTGTAAATGCATAGCGAAGCGCCATCCTTGAAAGTAATTTGGCCCTGAAGGTAATCTGGTTTAAAAATATGGATAATGAACGTATGTTTTTTATTATTAAACTGCAGAAAATGCCCAGTTTTCATTTAATTAGTTTCGAATGAGTCAAAAACGTAATGTACTGTCAGTACGTATTTCATAAATCATAGTGCAAAATTAAAAATGAATAATCGATGTAAGGAACTGTAATTTTGTTGTAGTTTAGCTTGTATATCTTGGTACGATCAGTTTTACGAGATACTGGACCTACTCATATACACGGAGCCTTTTATTATATCCCAAATTTTAGGGATGAAAACACTATTTATAAGAATACTCATTGAAAATCCTTCATCGGAAAGTACGTATTAATTTAAAACTCCTTTATATCAACTGTAGAAGCGTTTTATTCCAAATGCATAGTACGTACTCTTAGATATTTTAAAAAATTAAAATATTTTAACAATCAAACGGGCAACAAATAATTTTGTGGCAATTTTTACTGAGAAACATTGTTATTGCATTTCTATAGAAAAATCATGCGCTTCTAGCACCGTAGTACCCACCGGCAGAACTTTTTTGACATCTGAACTACACCTCGGTACGTCTATTACGTAGAAAAGCTAACTTTACCTACTTTCTTTCCAACTAAAATATAATGCATTCAGATCGAATTAAGAGAAAAATGTGCCATATGATATGAATAGATTAAGTAGTTATCTTCGAAGGAAGGTGACTAAAATGGATTTCCGTAAATATTGTTATTGTATTCCATAAGTATAAATTTTGTTAATTAGTTTTAAATATGAATAGTATTAATAAGTTTAAATGAGATCGTAATTTATTCAAAATTGCAATTGAATTATGATTGAGTTGTATTAATGAAGAATTCTCAGCTATAAATATTCGTTTAAAAAATAATTAAAAGAACGAAATACATTAATATTAACTTACATAATCATATGAAAGTATAGTATAATACATAAAATGTATATAACGTGAGTACAAATTATATGAAAGTAGACTTGTGTGATTAGAATTAGTTAATTTATACAACTGAATATTTTACCTGATTAAAATTTAGAACGTATTTGCACATGTTTGAAACTACATTTTCGTTTGAAGAATAATTATTTTAGTTATGTAGCCAAATTGAATATCTTCGATGCCTCTGTACATATTTTAAAAAAAAGATATATTGTGATGTAAAAAATAATATTTTACAGAGAAAGGAAAAATTGGAATTTTCTGAAGATTATTCTAATCCATTCAATATTTTAGAAAGCATAGTTAGAATGACACGATTGTTGATTACATTACATTTTTATCGTAAGAATATTTCGTGTTCTTACACACTTTCATGAAAAATTTACATTCCTAATGCACTCATGTGAAACTACTTCTGAAGAATAAATGAGTGGCATGAATCCCAAATATTCAATAAAGCACGGATTTTATTATTCAGTTCAATCACAAGCATAACTCCATTAATTTATCGATTCAAGGGCTAGGGGCAGTAAAACGATAAGCAATATTAGCAGCCGCAGTAAACCTCCAGCTATTTGTAAATGTTAATATTTCAATTTTGATCGAAAGGCTAATTACATAGAAGATGAACCACACTTTCAGCAAAATCAATATTGTTTACAGTTTCGTAAATGTGGTGGCTAACTGCGTCTTATCTATGTTACTACCTCAAAACCTTTAATTATTCTTTCAACAAGTATGTTCACCTTCATCGTACTCGCAAGCAATTTCCAGACTTTTCCATTTTTTTCCGTATTTGCTTTTTTTGTGCACACGCTGGAGTAGATTCACAGCTACAGCAAGCTGCAGATTAGGGCGTTATCGGTGCGGGGAGCCAAAATAACTATTAAATGACGTGATTAAAAATTTAATTATTTACTGTTAAAGCATAACTCTGACGGCTTTAAAATACAATCGATAAATGTGTAGTATTTAGAAAACTGTAAATCTATTGGTCAGAAATTCGCGGCCGTTTCCTGCAAATCTGATCTGCAAAATTTATAATTTGTAGCAAGAGAGTGGTCCCAAAAATATTTTTAATTGAGGCCTCGTATATGATTAATTTATTATACTATACAGATGGTATCCAATCTTGTTTTTTTTTTCTTTCCGAAAATCACATTATACAGCAATGCTACTTATTCAAAGATGTACAAACTGCGGTTATTTCACGTCTTGCTTAGTAATGAGTCATATTCTTGAAGTTTACTGTAAATTTAAATACAAAATATCGTTTTAAGGGATTTCTTCTTGCTTAAAAATAATCTCCACGTCCAATTTTGATAAAATTAACGAAATATGATAATGGTCATTGCGTCTACTCTCTCGAGCCTTTCGACTCTTCGTGATCCAGTGCTCGCCGCGCAAGCCGTGTGCTACCTCCTCGCGATCACGGGTGGACTCATCTCTTCCGAGAAGCGTTTAACGCTCTGCCGGGTGAGGGGGAGGGCACGGAGCGCGGCGGCGGCGGGTGGGCTGGTTAGCAGCGTGCGATAGAGGAGCGGGGAGGGGGGGCGGGAGGTCGCTAACAAGTAGTACGCCGCGCGTACAAGTTACGAGAGGACGAGGTTTGCGCCTAGCGGTCTGGTGGAGGCCACGCGGCACGCGGCACCACTCGGCACCACCGCTCCTCTGCTGCTCCTCCTCCTCCTCATCCTCCTCCTCCTCTCTCCTCTTTCCTCCTTCTCCTGCCTCCTCCTCTCCTCTCCTCCTCCTCCTCCCCCCCTCCTCCGCTCCTCTCCTTCCTCTTCTCCTCCTCCTCCCTCCCCCCTCCCCTCTCCTCCTCCCTCCTCCTCTTCCTCCCTCCTCCTCCTCCCCTCCTCCTCCTCCTCCCCTCCTCCTTCCCCTCCTCCTCCCTCCTCATCCTCCCCTCCTCCTCCTCCACCTCCTCCTTTCTCTCCTCCTCTGGAGTCCTGCGCATGACGGGACCTTGCGTACGTGGAACGAAGTACTGTGGAATCCGAACTAATTGGAGGTTTGGTTTGCGAATGTTCGGATTAGCCGAAAAAAAATGTATTGTATATATACAAGTACTTGTGTCTATAGGGTTACCAGACACACTGCAACGTAGCGTAGTGATCCGAATAATCAGATACAGTTTCTTACGGCAAAAGAAGATAACCGATTTTTTAAATGCATCAAAGTGAAAAATTATTGCTACATAAGTGATATACGTACACCGTAGTTACAAATGCAATAAATGATTCATTTCGACTACTTGTTTCAATAATTAGTAGTTCAGTTCTATAGTAGGTACAAAATCCTTTCTTTACACTACAAATAAGTATTTTATTTATTTTGCTTATTTTTCCTCTATCCCTAATTTTGTTCGGATTATCCGGAATTTTGCATTTGCGGGAATCTACTATTGTACGCCTCAGAGGGCCACTTAGGTTTCAGTGAGATTTAACGCTGTAAAACGAGCCATAGTACCGACGTTTGTGTACATTTTCTTCTATAAAGTAGCAATTTTTGACCTTTTAATCGTGTCTAAAGTTGGTTTCTCGGACTACGTTGGTAGTGTTCTGTGTTCCGCGTGGTCTGCATCCATTGGTAAACACCTAACCTTGGTACATACCCTACTATTTTGGCCCTCAGATATTTCTTCTTGTAGAACTAAAAGCTCGTGTCTTTTTTAGAAATACGAACATTTTTGCAGGAATATTTACCCAGTCGAGACTAACTGTCATTAAATTTCATTCGAATTTATGTTGTAAAAACGTAAAAAAGTAACAAAAATTTAGAAGATTTATTTTCGAATCACTGATCCGTTTATTATTCATAGATGCATAGAGACGAATGTCTTGAACTTATCAAAAAGTATACTAAGCCGTCACTTAGAATATGCGAGGAACAATCTCGGTAACTCGTATTTAAATTGGATTATATAAATATTAATCAAGGTTTATTTTTTAAATGAAACGGTTCGACGCAGTTATTGAAAATTCAATCGCTACTAAACAGCTGCCCCTCAAATGTAATTGTCTAGAGGAGGAGATATACGAGATTTGAAGTCAAAAAATCATGTAACGTCCCCTAAGATATTTCATTTATCGTTGTAAAATTTAAAATACAACTTAATAACTAAATCTCCTGAGTATAGTATTTCTGTTTCAGGTAATGGAACCCAATTATTTTTCAGTTCCCTTGCTTAATAACTAAGACTGAGCTTATGAAATAATGCTGCTATATTTATGTAGAAATGTTTCGTAATCATATATAATTAATGTCTAAAGAATATTATATAAGTAGCGAATATTAAGAAATAACGCTATGAGAATTGTTAAGGAATTTCTTGATTCGATGATTGCATTTGATGACGTGTAAGTCAAAAATGTTTGGGGTGTATTTCCCAATCTATGTTACTGCTTCTTAAAATAACTTCTTTCATTTTTCCATAAGTAAAGGTTCTTGTGAAAAAAGCTAATTGATTCCTAATGAAAGAATGCAAGTTTACTTTCTTTAGCATCCAACTAAAGGCATTGTATTACTATGCGCGACTCACAACTAAACATAAGAAAGTAAGGGTTTCGATGTGAGATGGAGATCGTGTAAAATCTTAAGTGAAAAAGCCATGACGAATGCATGGTTTTCTGTGATTTTCCATGGAACTCAGGAGATACCTCAGCAATCGGAAACCCACATCCGACGAAGTAACTTCCGTATATGCATGCATGTAGAAGTAAACCTACTCATTCATTGAAGAATAAATGAAGGAAAGCTCTAGAGAAATCGTCCAGTAAAAATGATTGAAGACAAGTTCAAAGAAGAGACAGGCTTATTTTTGCAATATTTCTAAACTTGTGTATTTGTACTCGAACATGTATTTAAATCAATTTGGAAAAAATAATTCAGCTTTGAGGAGTAAATGTCAAAATACGAAAAATGCAATGATGAGAAAAATTGTATAAGTAAATTTTTTCCTAGTGCAAAGATGTCTTGAAAACGTGTCAATTGTTCTTTATCGGCTTTTTCGTATAAAGGCACTTCTAACAGTCTCTGTTTTTGACCGCGAAGTTGCTCTAGCCGTGTCTATTATTTTGATATGGTGTAATATACCTAGAAATGCCTTTGAGTAAGATGTTGGTGAATTGATTACTAGGCGGGGGCCGAAAAGCGATAACAAGAGGTTTAAATCTATAAATTGAAAGGCAAAAGGATACTAGGTTTAAATAGATAAAAACAATAAGTATTAAATGAAAAATTGACTAATTCTATATATTGCTGTAAAATGTTTTTAATTTAATGAATCAATTAGAGTCAATGTTTTAAGTAAAATACGCCCGACTGTAACTCCTGGACCATTCAAGCATATCCCATACGTGGGAACATTCGGTGCCTTAGAAAACGTAGAAGAGATAATCATGTCATAGATACAATTCACAAATGATATTTTTATGACAAATTATTTGAGCAATTATTCCCAAAATAATGATTTTTTTATTATTAAACATTTTTACGCAGATACCTGTAGAATAATTGAATTGTTTTTATGAAACTCGTCAAAAGCCAAATTTCTTAAAATAACATTGAAAAAACGCGTTATCTGTGGAATATTGTTTAATATGGATAGACACATCGTTTATTAGAGAAATCAACTATGTGCAACTGTCGCAATGCAGTCCGAAATACTAAAAATCGTGCTTAAAACAGAAACCCGAGTAACGCCAATTGACTGCTATTTGCTATAAGCCAAAAGTAAATTTCCTTTTAACCTTGCAGTAGTCGTATGCGGACATTGGCGCAAATGGTCACGTGGACAATTAATAAGTCTAATAATAAAGCTAATAATTACAATTGTAACACAATCTACTTTGAAAGGGTATCAGTACCAACCCAGGGATAGTTACAGGGACTGTCGCTGTGATCACTTTCTGCGTTTCTAAAAATTGAGACATTGTTCTCAGTTTGTAAGATCTAGTAGTAAGTTTGTAAGATCAGTATCTATTCAGAGCATTGTTTTGAAGTGTATTTTACAAGCGATTTGATTGTGCTGCTTGGTATGGAAGAAAAAGTTATTTTTTGTGGCAATATCCCTAGTTCTGAAGAGGAACTTGCATATAAAAGGAGACACGAGGGGGAAAATATAGGATTTAGTTAAATTAAAAATGTATGTAGTTGGCTATGAACACTTTTGTGACAACATTTTGCATTGGCCAAGCAGAGACTGTGAAGGTGATGTTGCTCTTGAAGACGAAAAACAAGTCTGATTTTTCAAGATTTTTCTGTCAAAAAGTTCGTATATTCTAAAATCGTATTGTCTAATGTAATAAATAATAAATAGAAACACTAATTATATTACAATTTAAAAAAGTTATTTTTGATCTTTTATTATAAGAACTCGTCAAGTGAACGACTTAAAACTTAAAAAAATATTTACATGAAAAATACTTTTTTCAACTGTTTTAACATTTTAAAAATATTTTTGAAATCATAAAATCCAAACCTGCTAGGACACTTCTTAGTTTTCTCGAAATAAGGAATTGGGCGTTTGACGAGTTGCTAAAATAACGATTCAATTGCAAGGCAGGAGGTTTGTGAAAAAAAAAATTGTTCTATCCAATAACCTTGTTCAGAATAAACGACGTCCTAAGTTTCTGTAAACTCTTTGCACCTTCCTGTTGTTCTGACCACTACCCCCTCCCCTCTTTCTAGCAAGGAATTGACAAGGCCAGCAGGCCGCTCGTCGTTTCGGCAAGGTAAAGCAAGAATGCATTTGTGAACGTTGCATAGCACAATAACTTACCGACCGGTGGGAAAACGAATCGGATTTTGCACAGAGAATTTGGTCAACGTCAGGGCGGTATTGGTTTACTGTACCCATCAAAGAAATTGCTAGAAGGTATTTAACGCCAAGCTTTAGATTGCCTGAAGCAAAGCAAATGTGGTAAGTGGTGGTCATATGGATGCTACAGGTGACATCCAACAGATTTCAAAATTTGTGACTACAACAAATTTTAATTTTTTGGAATTGGTATGCAAATGCACACAAAGCTCTTCAGTTGGAATACTAATTTGATGGGTGGGAACATTACTGAATTAAGAACATTGAATTATTTTGTGCTGCCACTAGGATATACAAAGTTTAACTGACGTTTTACGGTGATAACAGGGTATGAATTGTGCACAGCTAGTTTGTTTATTTTCTTTTGATCCTTTCGTTTATTAAACTGTGTATAATCAATATTTTAAAAAAAATTGTAATTTGCAAAGTAAATTATCAGTCATAATTTTGCTACAATGCAGAAACATTCTATCAAGTATCACATTTGTTGCAGCTTTTCAATTTAATGCAACAAAACAGTAATTTGTTCTTGTTGAAAAATTTCAAAATCGAAGTGGAGAGATAAATCATTTTATTTTCTGTTGCAGGGTCCGTGGACTCGGCGAATGGCCAAAAATGTCTTTGAGCTTCTTCCCGAAAATAGACCGCTGGCGTCTCTTAGAGGCGTTCTTGCAGGCTATCATTTTGCCGCTGGAAACACTGTACTTCATCGTCACCAACGACTGGACCCAATCCATGCTCCGCGTTTTGGCGGAGGTTGGTATTACTTCTTTTTTATATTTGATAAACGTACTTTTGTATTCAATGTTCGTTCACTGTGGAATCATATTTTTTCACATGGATTCATATATTTTCTTCACAATAGAAAAGGGACGCCAAATGTTCTTTCGAAAGTTATGTCAAATAGCAAAAGATGTTTTCCATTACAGAATACATGCGCTTTGCATTGTGGAAGACAAATTCTTATTATAATACTGGTCGGCGAGTGTTGTGATCTTAGAATCTAACCGATATTTTTCTGTTTGATTGTAAAATAAAAAAGAAATGTGCTGCTAAACTCCCGAAACGTTTGTGATCATTGTTTGCGAAAACGCCATAAGACATTTTGTGTTAATTGCGTTGTGTTAATTGCGTTAATTGCGTTGTTCTTTTCCGTTGCTCCTCCACCGAACGTCCGTGGGGAGGCCTGCACGTTCGCTGGTTGTACAGTTTGTAGACGAGGCAGCGGAAGTGAACGGCAAGTTGCCCGAAGACTGCTCGAACGTTTGTCAGAACGTTCATCGCCGTTATCGAGCACCATCAAACTACTTGGCCGCCATTTTGAGCAGTTTTGTGTAGTCAAAGCGCAACAATGAAGACAAATCATGTCGCATCGCCATTGCTGGTGGTCAGCTCGTTCTCAGGGGTTCGTGTGCCAGCCACGCCCCAGAGCAAGGCGATGGGTCTCCGAATCGGGGGCGCGATGTCACAAACAGCACTCCGCTAAATGATATTTCTCATGACATTTTCATTGGCAAAAAGTGAATATTCCGTTTGTACATGCCCGAAATGTTTATGGATTTGTTTGGAAAACGTGTAGAAACAGACTACTTAAGGAGTATCCTTCTATTGATAGATTCGTTATTTTGTGATTCCGGTTGCGGCATGTGTTTATCACTCCCGTAAGTGTAGTGCTCTTATTTTACGGAAGATGGCGGTGTTCATCTTCTGTGTGAATGTAAAGCGGCACAGTCCTAAAGGCAGGGTATCCACCCTCTAGGTATCTCCGCTAGCAGGGCACCGTCCATAGCCTGCTAGCCGGTAGGATAGTCCATACGGGTATGTATTGTAAGTGGTGATAAAAGGAAAATATTGAGTAAGGGAAGGTCACGCTCGGTCCATGGCTTTTGTGTCACGTTACTGCTCCAGTGTTCGCCTTTACAAGTGTGTCACGGAACGAGTTCCATTATTCCTTCCTCATCCTTGTCCTCTCCTATCCTCTTACATACACTCTCATGTATTCCCTTCATTACCATACGCATCGGGAGATCAGACGGGAGCTTAGAGCTCTTACGATTGAGGCGCCTCCCCGCTGGAGGAGATGCTTTGGGAGGGGAAACCCGCAAGACGCTGTTTAGGCAATTAGACGCTGTTTGGCAATTAACTGTAAGGAAGATGGATGCTGAAAATTGTTTCTGTTGGAAACGAACACTGCCATTTCCTGCAATACATCATGCATTACACACACGGGAATAGTAACCAACACAGTTGACAATCAATTCATATGGAATATCATCCAACGGCTTAGATAAACACCTTTAGTTCTTTCGATAATATTACCAAAAATCGATTTTTAAAAGTCGAAAAAAATGTATTGTGCAAATTTGGAAGCAGGTCTTCAAGTAATTTAAACTGAATTAAACTGATAAACTTTTTTTGGTAGAAGAGGTAAATAGTCTTCCCAAAAACTCATATTTTAGTACAGAAATTTTGTTCCAAAGGTTTTACCCTATTTTGCTTTGAAGCACTTTAACATACTTAAGCAGCTATGTAGATGTTTTTAGGCAGAGAAATCGGGAACCCTCAGGGTAAAGGCAAGAAGATATTAAACGCGCACATCTTGAATGGCTGTAACAGTTGACTGCACGGAAACAACACTGCATCGATATAGCGGCCGGTTGTTGTGTTCAGTAATTTTTTATGGTTTTACCGATCAGCACCAGGCGAATTCCGGAGGAGTATTCTAACGAATGGGCTACTGATGCGTTATCTCTCCTTCCCATTCCTTGTCCTATCCTCACTTATATATGCACACTTACGCTTACATGCACTATACTACCACAAATGCCGAGACACCAGACGGGAGCTCAGAGCTTGCTCGGGCTGGGGCTGGGACTTGGGCTTGCCGCATTGATGTGAGAGATCTGGATGAGGAAAAAATCCGCGATCCAACGCCGCTTCGCGCCACTCAACGGGGGATTATCGCTACCTCCCGCGATAAAATCTCATGGGACTAATGACCTTGGCAGTTGACGCGCCCGGAATCGCTAATTAACCAACTAATCAATGTGCATGACCTTGGCAGTTTCAATGCGTGGATGACGCTTGGCGGCAGGTGGCGGTGGACCTGATGCTGAACTCGGTGCTGGGCGGCGCGTCGGTGGCGGTGGCCACCATCATGCTGGTGCGGGAGATGGGCAGCGGGCGCGCGGCGGGCGGCGGGGAGGCGGCGGCTGGGGACGCCCAAGGACAGTCCCTCGCCCCGGCTCTCGCCCGCCAGCCTGCCAAGGACGAGCTCCAAGCCCAGATGCTGGCCCAGGCTCAGGCGCGGCGCGGCAGCGGTAATGACAGAATCTCTAAAAAAAGATATTTAGTGGTTTTCAGGAGGAATACAGCGTTCAGATAATGTAATCCAGGCTTATGTTGGTTAAAAATGTAAGCTTACTTAATCAAAACATCGAAGAGCACTCTCTAGGGAAGAACCTCAGATATGTGCACTTTGGTTGGCTAAGATTTTGAGCAAGGCTTCAAATGAGAATCAATTTTTTATTTGAGTGTAGGTTGGGTTTTCTCTAGTTTGAAATGATGGTACTGCTGGTATGACTTTAAGTTTAGTAGCAATGTTATCTGATATAATGTGCCTATTTCGTTTATTATGTACTTGATGTTTAATTTATAATTTTGTTTTGTTACTTATGAACAAAGGAACGTTGGTGATTAAATTCTGAAGATAATTTATTTAGAAATGTTTTGGAGTTTGTGATGTTTGTGTGAGTCCTGTGTTTTTCTATATATGGCCCAGCATTAGAGCATTAACTTACTTTTGTTTTTACACTGTTGTAGAATGTATATGGAAGTGATTAGTGGTTGTTGACTAGAGGCTAGAGTTCAATTAATTTGTTTCTTGCTTGTTTAATTTTGATGCATAGATTTTCCAATTTAGTTTAGTGTGAAGGTGGAGTTCTAAGTATATTATGGGTTGTGATAATTGCAGCCCTGTGACGTGAAGAGAGTAGCAGCAAGCCCGAACAGCCGATGACGCCACGGCATGGTAGACCAGTCACTTGATGAAAACACGAGGACAATCCCAAAGAAATACAAACTGTTTTTTTTTCTTTCTTTCTTGGGAATGCTCTTGACTGTCCAAGTGGTCGAAGGCTATGATGCATGGGTTTTTAGAGGTGCTGGATTCCAAATTCAACGTTGCAACCTTGTAAATTGCATTGTGCATTTTAAGAAAAATGCGAAAAAATATTAATTTTATATTTTCGTTTATAATTCGAAAATTGTATACTCTTAATCACATGTACCGATACAAAAATTATTTTCGTGAAATATCCTACAAATTATGTACCTTACATATTTTTCTAAAATATTCTTAATTTCTATAGTGTAATACTATATTTTACTGATATGTTATTGCTTCTTATTGTTTTCGATAGAGAGCTCGATAGTGTGAGGTGGTGGGGACGTTACAGTATACATTCCATAATTTATCTTGTTCGGGAGGATCTTGGTCAAGAGTGAAATATGAAAAGAGTTGAATGTTTCTGTATACTCTCTTATGAAGGAAATTATGAGAGGGACATATGAAAAGACAAGTTAACATAAAATTAATTGGTACATAAGTAAATCTGAATCATTAAAATTAGATGAAAAATAAAATCTTGCATGTACCACCTGCGTTAGTAGGTTCTAATGATCTCAATCGCAGGCCCTCGTCCGTTTGTAGACCCTCGATCATTAGAACCCTATATGACCGCCACATTTGGTGCATATGTATCCATTTACTTTGATTTACATTCAAAGACGGCCCCTTCGAATGACCTTTACGTAGTGTATTTCATATACAAACTAGGAGCCTATTTCATAGATCCCGCATAAGAAATAAATCCCTAAGCAACAAATACGTAATTGGTTAAATAGTGGAGTCTTATAGAATATGTATATCACAGACGTTTCTGAAAGAGGGTCCCATTTGCCTTATACATTTAGGTATTGTTCGTAATTGGAAAATTCCATTAGATTTACTGTTTTTTTGTACCAATGTCGTGTTACGTAATATTCATCGATATCATAGTCATTGTTTTCTAAAGTTGGAGTTACCTAAAATGGCAAAGACAAGGTCGAATTAGAGGCAACTCAGCAGCGAACTATCTCCCACAAATATATTTTTTCATAATTTATATTCGCTCATTTTTCTTCTCTTGAGAATAATAGCAGTCTGTGAATAAGAATCAGTGACTTAAGAAACATCCATTTCAATAATGCTCAAGAGGTCGGCCATTATCCTTAGACGTCTCGACAAAATTTCACCTACCAGAAAAAAAGTAATTGTTCTCAACTTAACTTTCTATGATCGATTTGTCGTTGATATTTTTCGAGGAAAGTAAGGCTTCTCTTATTCAACGTTGTGTCATTTTTTCTTTCTCCTTGAGTAAAGTTTCACATGAATAACGTTTACCTGTCATGAAAGTAAAAGGGGTCTGATATTTCAAAAGATATGGAATTTGCTACAAAATTGCTGGTGATCATAACATTACATATTAGTTTTTTAGTTTTTATTAAAGAATTAGTTTTTTAGGAAGAAGATTTGTCGTACAAGGGTAAATTTGCAAAGTTGTCATTTAAACATGTATGAATTACAACGTTCCAGTAATTTGCTCTGAGGTATGCAATATTTGTTCCGACAGACACTCTTGCACAAGGAACAAACTAGTCATATTTTCGTATAAGTTTTCCAACGGAGTAGTTTTCTCCAAGTATCATTAAAAGAAAAAAAATAATACCTGCCACAAAAAGTTCTATTGTTATAGTTCTAACGTTTACCGAAAATGTTTCATTAGATACTTAAGTATTTGTTATTTTTAAGAATATTGTTTCCAACGTGTTATATTTTCTGTTTGTTCATCAGGAAGATCAAGAATTCCTCTCATCTCGGCTACCAAAATGTACCAGTTTGATCCAAACCATCAGGCTGTTCAGACGAAGACGCCGCTGAATTGCTCGCAAGTATTATTGTCCAAAAATCATAAAACAATGTTAGCAAAAACTTTTATTTTAGTTTATTCTTGTTGTAATTTACACCGTTCCGCGTACAAAATAGATAATTTTCTTGAATGGGTCAAACGTATTTTGGCCTATTCTTGGTAAATTTACTCTTTGTAAGAGGAAAAATCACTAAATTAATTTTTTAATGAATATTTAATCCCTCTTTGCAAGACTTGTGTAAACTTTGGGATTGTAATATTTGATGTATCCCATTTTACTGTACTTTCTGGTGTAGATCGAAGTTTCTTTCGTGAATTTGTAGCACCAACCTTAATTTCTATGATATTTTTGGAAGTATTTTTGAAGTAATAATTTATAAACGGAAATGAAGGGAAAGCATGAAATAATAATCAAGTATAACTGATAAAAATATATAAATACTTTTTACAAGCCAAAATTACTCTTTAAGGGAAAACATGTTTAACCGGAATCAATCACTATTTCACTATCTTAAAGATTTGTAAACTAAACAAAATCGTAGTTGTTATTTTCTTCAGAACTTTTAGAATGTAAAGCCTACCTTTCATTTTATTGTTCATGGTTTCGTCACGGTATTAAGATTTTTTCTGCCTTCAAACACCAAAATCATGATATTTTCATTCGTAAATCATTATAATAGGCTACTCAAATAATTTTGATTCGTTTCTAATTCGTACACCGTATTGAAGCTCCAGTTTGGTTATAACAAACTGAAATATCAGGAAAAGGCAAAACAATGTATCTGAAGGTTACTGGGAATCTTTCAAATCGTTAACGTATTTGACAAACATTGTTAATTCATTATTCTCTTGCTAGTTACCAAATTCACAATCAACATTTCCCTTACGTTGTTATTGAGATAATCCAGTGAGTTCTTGCAATATCCGTGTTAAAAATATAAATATCTCTCGAATTCTAAAAACAATGAATTCAGTATTTTTTATCCAAATTATTATGTAATCTATTATTGTGTATCTAATAGGATTTTAATACGTTTGCAACACTCTTTTAAAAATTTTTGAAGACATCAAAGTTTTTTTGGTCGTGATTGCATGTGTCCGATCATTATAACTCCGGCTACAATGTTTAAAGGACGAAACCAACTAAAATTAGGTTAACAATATAGTCTAAAAGTAAATTCATATCAATAAACATTGATATACGGAAAATCCTATGACACATGTAATGTGTTATTACATTGTATGTAAAATTGGATGACCCCAGAAAACATTTGCATTTGAAAGAGTAACAGACAAATATAAAATAAAATTTAAAATTAGAGTACTTATTAATAAGACCTCTTTTGCACTGTGGTCAAAATGTCAAAAAAATGGTTGTGCTTCTTCACATTTTTTGTCGATTGTATTTGGTCATAATCCGTTTTTATGGAAGTTGATTTCGTGGCGTAGTCAAGATCAAAAATTCACACACGCACGGGCACACACGGATGCACACGCACGCTCGCGCACACACGCACAACCTGCAAACGCGCACACACACGCGCATACGCGGGCACACACTCACACGCACACGCACATATGCGCGCACACACGCACACGCACATACGCGCGCACACACACGCACATACGCGCGCACACACACGCACATACGCGCGCGCTCTCACACACACACACACACGCGCGCGCTCTCACACACACACACGCGCGTGCGCTCACACACACACACACGCACGCGTGGAATGAAGGAGTAGAAGAAGCTGTGTTTGTAGGAACTTGGAAGAGCTGAGACAGAAGCAGTACAGTGTCGACCGGAGCGAGCCATCGCCCTCGGGCCTTCCGGCGGCGAGTGGGCGTGGTGCGTCGAGGCTGCTGCACGACCGCCTGGGCTCTTGACCACAATGGGAGCTCTTGGCCCATGCAGCCTACGGACGGAGACGGGGGGTTACGCAATATGGCTACTACGGTGTTTTTTATTCGGACGACGTAAAATTGTACTTTTGTTTGTTTTCTATTGTTTGTTATTTCACTTTTTTGTCTATTAATACGCAGCATGCTTTTAAACTGGAACAGATGTACCTCCTATTCTTAGGATGTTAAGGAATTGTAAACAGAAATATAAAATGTGACGCTGCTTCTACGAACTCTTTGACTCTCTGACGGATATCCGTTTAACATTAATACAACGTGACTGAATCATGATATTACTTTAGTTGTTAAATACTAAATCCCCTACAGAGTTGATAGAACGATAATAATGTACTGCAAACACAAATTCATTTCGACAATTTTAATATTGTAATAAATATATTTGAAGTTTGTATTTATATTAATATTAATATAATTTTCTTCGCGAATATCGACTATTTTGGACCACGCACTACGTAATTCTGCGAGGCCCAGTCAAGTTTTATCCCGAAGCGCAAGTCACAGTCCGATTTTCACAATTAACTCTGAATTTTTGAAAATTTCAGAAGTATAATTTTTTTTTTGGTACGTTTTCTACAGCTACAAAATTAAGGGATAGATTTTTCTTTCAATGAAATTTCACGTGTTCAGAACGTTCAAACGCTATTTTCTCAAATTGCTTTTCCAATTTGTTCTTCCAAACTTTTCAAACATATAGACTTGTTGCGTCTTTATGATGACATAGAATTCAATTTCATTTCAGATTAATGTTATTATTATTCGACTGTCGGAGGCGGTTAAAAAACTTTTCGTTTAGAGAACAACACCCTTCAAATTAAAGATAATAGATAAATAGATTTATTAAAGTTTAACTTTAGAGCTAATGCATACGGGGCAACATGAAGTCCAACAGACGAGAAATCTATGTTATTATTTCCTAGTGACATAGAATTATATTGTATTATATGTTTTTTTTAATTTACAAAATTTTTTTAAATGTTTTTTTTCATGCATTGAATAGTCTTGTTTCAGCGATTGAAAACACTGTTGCATTTGGTGACGAATTTTTGAAATGACATCTATCTGAAGTTCTTGAAAAAAAACACCCATAGTTTTCTGCGAAAGGATGTCAAACTTAAATTACCATTTAAGAATGGCCATTTTCTTTAAAAAAACGACTCCTAAGATTTTCAATAGAAAATTCCTTTTAGAGGATTTTTACTGTTCTTTAATATTCTGAAATAATATTTTCGTTCTACTATTAGGATGCCAAAAGAATTAAGAAAATAAGAAAATGTACTTTGGGTGGCGATAGATGGCAGCTGAGCAAGAGTATGCGGCAGTCCGATAGCTAGCCAAGACCAATGTAAATAAAAAACTTAATACAGAAAAGTGTGTGCCAATTTGTAGCCACATAGTTATTAATGGTTCATTTTGTGCACCTATATGAAGCTTTGACGTATGATTGGATTCTCACTTGAAGGTTTCAAAGTTAGAATTACCCATTGATTTCCATAGGACGAAAAAAAGGCCCCAAAAAAATTGCATTGAAGAAATTAATTCAAAGAAAAACAAATTTCCACATTTTTTATTAATTTTTGGGCGTTAATTTAAGAAAAAATTTTTTGTCAAAATTTCGAAACGTGGAAAATAATTCCAATTTTAGGTATTTTTGATGTTTACTCTTTCGGTTAAAAAGAACACACAACAATGCCACTTGCCATGAATGTTTTGAGCAATATTAGTCTCAACAGTATATTTAGATTTATCTCGGTTATTCTCTAGAATTGGTTTATCTCGATAAGGTCATGGCAACGAGAGAAGTCGTGTATGATTTTTCACTGCATCTCTTTTCAATGCGAATAAAACTTTTGAAATGCTATTGAATGAAAATTGACTTTAATTTAAAAAAGTCGGAATTACTTGCGAAATCAATTGTTTTTAAGCATTTTGATATGCGAACGATGGACTGTTGTAAATTCAGATTCACTAGTGTTCAGAAATCTAATTAATTAGAAATACTTATGAAATACTAATTAATGAACGTTTACATTAAATTTTTTTAACGTCGGAAGTAGCAGCTACAACAACTATTTCTAACCAATTCCATATACGAACGAAGGATTGTTGTAGATTCCCCATCAACTAGCGTTCAGACCCTTTGTAGAAGAAAACAAACAACAAAATCTTTGCTTCAGGCACGCAGCAGTTCCAGCTACTAAGTTCTTCTAAGAGAAATATCAAACGTCTCGTGTATGAGTTTTCTTTTTCTTCCCCTTTCCACTCTCAATTTACTTTTTTTCATTTCCTGTTGCACTTTGTCTCTTCAACAGATTTTCTTAATTACCCTTGGAGTAGGAAGAGGAGGAGGAGGACGAGGAGAAAAAGGAGACGCGCGTTTCGCTGCTTTTTAGGTAGTTGTCCAACCAAGTTGCACACCATCGAAGGAGGGGGCGTCAACGATGAACCGCAGGGTAGTTTTATTCCTACATCTTTGATTTGATAAGTTATTACCGTTTCATCGTTTGGAACTTCAATTAAATACACTCTTTGTTAACCCTAAGTGATAGTATTTTCTTTCAACTAACCACATATTTACAAATGTGTCATGGAAACTCAGGCATCCTCTTATAGCCAGATATGCCCATAAATCAGTTGCAATCTTATTTTAGTATATGTAGATAACAATCACAACAACATAGTGAATTGAGAATGGTTCTTAAAACAGAACGAAACCATCTGCTTCCTGACGGAAGGTACAGAAAATATTTTGGGCTGTTGATATCAATGTTCTTAATTTTTATGCTGTAGCCATACATCAAAAAATTAAAATATTTTACCACAAAGGTTTATAAAATAGTTGTGATATATTGTAAATACATGTAGCATTAGTTCTAAAACATGAAATTTTTCTAAAATTATATTGCAATTTTTTTGTAGGAATTGTCCACAAAACTTTTGACCACTCTCCCCATGTGTTTCCGAGAACAGGAATGGCGTTGGAATGCTTCTTTTGAAACGTTCACATTCTCCTGTTCAGCATCGCGTGATCTCTGGGCCGCTAACACAGCGGACTTGCAAGGCAGGATGTCACCGCAGAACCTGCGATATGTCGTACGACATTCGGCTGAGTCATTGTACATTGCACTAAATGTAGCTTTTGCGACCAAACAGGACACTCTTTTGTGAGGTGATCAAAAACAGATGCATATCGCTGGTCGTGTTCTTCAAAATACTTGTTCTATTTCTCGGCGATGACTTCGCCATTCAACTATCTGCTTCTCATTTGAAATTATATCTAAGTTTGCAGGAAAATCGTTTCCAAGAATCGGCTCGAAATGTATGCATTTCTAGCAGTTTTGAGAACGATTTCAAATATTTTTCTTAATAAAAGCAACAAAAAATCATGTTGTTTCATTTCATTTTGTTTTCATCATAGACAAATTTTAGAAATAAATTATTTTGTTCTTTAACTTGAATTACTGCTTTTCATCTAGTTTAAGAAAATTAGGGCTTTTACGTTAATCAACAACTTCGTACTGAAATAGTCTCAATGCGATATTATTAGGAAGCAACATGATTCCCAACTCAACTACCTACGACGTGTGTGAACGCTTAATTTTACTGTCGCTCGCTTCCACATTTTGTAAGCTATATATTACATATCGTCTAAAGCGTTTCTTATAATACTCTTTCTTTTAGACCATAAAATGATTAAACATCGCATCTCCACTTGTTTGAACCAACGCGTTTAATATACGAAATTATACAGAGATAATATTTTCAGAATAGGCGCACTCCAGCGTGACATTTATAATATTGTCAGTACATAATTTCTTTACTATGCGCAATCAGAAGCATGGCTTCCCGGAAAAGTGTTTTGTTTTTGTTCGTAACTCTAATGACGCAGTCTGTGAACGGAGCCACCCGTGGTCGGTCGTCAAGAAGCAGCGAGTACCGCGACCGGGCGTCCCGTCGCCGTAAAATAGATGTTTCCAGATCTCGTGGAAACATGGACCTTAGCAATCAAATTTTCGGAATTGTCTCCACGATACCTGGAAACATTTCACCGCGTCATTTCTGTCGGATCAGAGCGCGTTTCACGGTGCTCCTTGACGTTCGACCATAGGCGTTCTTTTTCCCCCTACCCGTCCAGGAGGATAGTTGCGCAAATTGATGCTTTCTCCGCATTGGCTGATCATCCGACCGACCGGCTGCTGGGTGAACGGGAACATCATGTGTCATAAAGCCATGCTCAGCCACCTTCACCTATTTCTGCCCTGAGGAAGGTTACAGTACGATAGCCGAAATGTTAATTGCTATGACTAGGTGGTGGCGTCTCCCGTACACACCAAATTTCTACCGATTCCAGCTCCGGAAGCTTACGCTTTCGTAGATCCCAGCAACGTAACCCCAGTAGTCCTTAACGGTGTAAGAAAATTAGCTATTATGTTTTAAATCAAATGCACATTGGAGATCTTGATAACATCTACAAGGATTCATAAGGTGTACCGGAGGTTTGAAAACTGCGTACTCAGTATTTTCGCCATTTTAACCAGAGTTTGTCATTTCACTATTCTAAGAGTAATTTGCAAAACATAATAATAATAATAATAATAATAATAATAATAATAATAAATGGTGGCATAATTGCAACCTGTGGGGCAAAAACTATGGTTTTTGTGTGGTGGTCACAAGTGTGGTGGTGACAGCGTACTTATTCTGCGTAATTATGACTAAATTCCATTCTTAGAGAGAAATGCAGATTTGATAGAAAATTAAAACATTAATGATTACGTGATCATTGTATTGCTCTACATGCAAATAGTTTGCACGTAAACACTACTAAAAAATAGTAACTTTCATGTTATATTTCAAGAACCACAAATATACATTTGTGTAACGTTATGCTGCCAATTACCTTGAGAAATTTACTGATGTTTCTCAATATAAAAAAAGCAACTTAGTTTGCTGAAAGAAAGTTTCATGTGATTAAATGTCAGTGTGAAACAACTTTCTTATCTCGTAAACTAATTAATCGGCGTAGAATGAAAATCTCCGGCAAAACTGTGGTAACGCGAAATGAAACGTGAAAGTCTGATCAGGTTGAGCCGTGATCGGAAAGAGAGAAAAAATGGTTTTACTAATATTTTAAATTAAGCTTAAATAATGAGTACCTGCTGTGTCAAGACCATTGCAAATAATATTCTACATTCAATTTGGAGATGGTGCTACTCGTGTTAGTAAAAAAAACGTTTCCAGGGCAAAGTATCCTGGGGGTGCGTGAGAACAGGTCTGTCTTAGGAACATTCATTCGAGTTACCTTCTTGTTTATCCTCTCTCCGTCCACCGGACCCAACATCCGCCAGCGAGGATAATCAGCAGTTGGAAGGCGAATCGAAAGCCTCAGCGCATCAAAGATGATTCATCTGCATACCTCCGCTCAGGGACGTGGGCGCGAAAACAGCACAGGGTGACGTCATCTTTGAATGTGCTTACGCATCCGATCAGTGTTTACAGCGTGTTATTGTTGAAAAGCTCATTCAATAATTTAATCAGTAGGCATGACGTAATAAACACCAGCGAGTCAGTCTTGAAGGTCTTGTGGTTAGTCTTGTAAGTCTTGAATTGAGGCATATGGAAATAGTCAATGGCAAGCCATTTAAGATACAAAATGGAGATACATAATTTTCGTTTCTGCGAGAGGTTGGTAAGATTCTTGGACATATTAAACGAGTCTCAGAAACAGCATGCATCACAAGAATATGACATTTAAAAGAATTTAAATAAATGTTCTAAATAATTAAGAAGTGGAATTCCATGTTGGACTTCATTATAGAATCTCCTTATTTACAGTATTTTAGCTATCTATAACTCGTCTCCAGCTTCTTACTAAAATTCTGTCGATTGTTTGTAGATGATAAAACACGTCATTTTCTCAGTGTATTTGAAGAGATGAAAGCCTGATCCATAAAACAAATCTTTGATGTAGAGTTCCAACGCTGGCGGGTTTTCGACACTTGCTAGAAAGGTAAATTACTTGTAATTCAGCCAGAGTCTGAAAGTGAGTTCTAGCGGTCAGTTAGGTAGTTTGTTAGGTAGTTTTCCGTAGTTTCTCTGACCTATGCCAGACGGAGTACTAACTTAACAACCGGACCTCGGAAGATATTACCCTCCTCTTCGTGGACCAGATGCTCTTCCCTTACGAACATAATACTTACTCTTACATATCCTAAACTACTACACACATCGGAAGACCACTCAGAAGTTAAGGGCTTGCCCTGCTGAAGCTGTGCTCCCCGCTGGGGGAAATACATGGTGGGAGAAGCCACCACAAGCGAACGTATTAGTCGGCGCCGCATATCACCATATAGTAGGCAGGAACATCTCCACCTCCCGAGATAGAACACGCACTAGACTTACGTGACTAAAACGATTAGCAGTGAGCAAAACGAAATAATTAACCAATCGGAGGAACAATTCTCTTGACGGTAACATCGTATATTCGGCTTCTATTAGAACACCGACTACTATTAATAACTTCACTATGTGATTCTGAATCAACTAGCTAGTGTGACTGCTATTGCGACTTCCACTCAAATCGGATAAAAAAGATAGTTTGAAGTTACGGTTTTTTCAATTTTATGAGCGTGATTTAAATATTCAGAAAATATTGATTTGTAATTAAACGATTTTGCAGTATGAGAACAGATATGAATTTAAAAAATTGAACGAAAGTTTTCAGGTAAACATGATAAAGAAATACTTGAAATACGAGTAGAACTATATTATACTGCGATCTTGAGGTATTTCAAGATTGTTCTAAATAAGGCTTGTTCTTTTCATAAGTGGGTTCGGCCATTTCATGCAAATCTTGCCGATGTGCTTTGCATTATCACTTTTTTCGTGTTACCAATTCAGGAAACAGCTTTAATACTGTTTCAGTTAAACGAACCATAAATTTGCGTCACTACTCGAAGAAGGGGCAGAGAGCCACGTGCAAGTTCCGATAAAGAACTCGGCCTCTCCATGCAAAGTCTCAGCTGATGTACTGAGAATCGGGAACGCTGGAAGTTCTCAGAATCAGTTTCAAGCAGAGCGATCTTTCATCGGTGTTCGTACACACATGTCTGTGGTACCACACATGTATACACGCGTCTCAAAACATACAAACAAAATCATATAAATATGATAACGCAGTGTTTCCCAATCTTTGTCAAAGACGTACCCTTTAAATTACTCGTGTCATGCTGCTTTCCGTGAAAACTATGAGAAAAATTACTACATGCTGTAACCCTTACAAACGGAAATTGGCGTGGGAAGTTTGTCGCGTAGTTGGGTTTTTATCGCTGTCAGCTGAAACTACTAAGAATACGAGACGCTGGGAGTTTCTGGGTAAACAAAAATATAGACTACAACTAATTGCATATTATTGAAGTTTTTAATCAGAAATAGTAGTAGATATAATTACATTTTCTATATTTAAGTGTTCTGAAGAAACATGTGCTCGTGCGTTCATTCTCGGCAATTTCATCTACACACAAACTACTTCTGGAGAAATGCGAATAAATGTTCTAATTATGATTTAGCCATTAATGCAGTTCAGTAGTTTTCAAACCTATATAAGCATGAAACGTTTACTCACTGGAAGATTATTCTGTGATAGGTGATGTGAATGAAAGTAAAAATTGAAATTTGAACAGATATTTAGAGATGGTTAATTCAACAATATATACTTTTTTTAATTTGTTACATTTTTCGTAACACCGTTCTCTAAGCGTTCTTACTGGAGTTGTAGAGTAATCCTGCGTTAAGCTAGTCAGTCATAAATGCTTTTTAGAGTCTGTTAATTGGGGTGTTTGAAAACTACATTCATACATATGCCAGAAAGTAAATGATTAAATATTTAGAGAACTATCATATGCTTATCAAAATAGCTCATTTGAAAATAACATTGAAGAGAGAAACTAATCGCGATTTACAGTCTATTTTGAAATACGACCTAAATATTTGAAAGCGTTCTATGGAACCGAGGACCGTGCTTAACTTTGAAAACGTGTGGTGAACAAATGAGTCATTTTCTACGCCCAGTCCACACCCACCGAATGCCAGTATATTTGAAGAAGGAAGTGTTTCTGAAGGAGGTGCCTATATCGTTTACAGTTACTCTCGGATTACAGAAGTGAGATGGCATGAGTAAAGGAACAATAATGTATAATATTTCCGGAAATTTTCCTTCTGCTCACAATAGTCTATACGTTTCAACAAAGCATGGCAAACCAACTACACTGCGTTCGAGCACAATAGGGGGGTTCTTTACAAAAAAAGGTGAAGTGCTCGGAAACAAGGGAGCAAAGATATTCACCGTTATTCTGAGGAACATAAAGCCCCTCCGCGTAAAGACCTTCTGTGGGGAGGCGTTGCGTACTTCCGGAAGCATTGCTATCGCGCGTGATACCGCTGCAAAAAAACGCACTTCCGCTGAGCGGAGCTCCCTGTTCCGAATACGCACATTCGCTCGCAGTCGGGTGTGGGAAGGAGCGCAACACGTGCAATTTTATTTCTTCCTTCCGCATTAATTACGTTACTCGCGTTTTTAAATTTACTGATTGGTTGGGGATTCTGGTGACGTCAACGTCTGTCATTAGTCCTCTAAGTGTAGTGCATGTTTTTTTTTATTTCGGGAGGTGGCTGTAATGTTGCCTCGCTGGATGGCGAGATCTGGCATCACCTACACGACGCGTCGGCGTGCGGGTTTTTTCCCAACCAGATATCTCCCTCCAGCGGGGCACTCCTCCAGCCGGGACAAGCTCTAAGCTCCCAACCGGCCTGTGTGATAGTGTAGTGCATATTAGTGTGTGTGTGTAATCGGTAAGGATAGGACAAGGAAGAGGAAGGAAGGATCCGTGGTCCGTTTGTTAGGATACTGCTCCAACATTCGCCTGAAACTTCGGAGAAACCTCGGAAACTTACGGTTCAGAGCAGCCGGCCTATAGAATCCTCCTCCAGACAGCGGCTGAATTCGACCTACCTGACAAGCTAGCATCGAAATTCCTGCCACCGTCGAGATCGCCGGTCAAAGGCACTGCAGTGACATCATCTGATTCCTTGACTCACCTAAACCTGTACTTAATGCATATTTCTCACACACTAAGTAGATAGTAGTTTTCAAATGTACAATAACTTTTACGTAGATAATGTTCCCACGAACTCGCTGGTATTGGTATCCAAAAATATGTAACATTCAACAAATACTCAGCCTCTTACTGTATTCCTTGCATTTCTTGATCTGTTCTGTTGACCTGCAGAAAGTCAGTTCCGGTTTTCATTTTGCCGAAGAAGTCCGCACATGTTGAGTCTCATTTGGGAAACAAAGTACTTACCAGAGACAATTGAAGCAATTAAACATTCCTAGTACGAGTAAGATGTAGGGGAATAACGATGGTTTAGATTGCTAAGATGATTAAATCAAAACATTTTCACAAAATCAAAGCCTGTCTTTTTCCGGTTACTTGAGTTTGCCCTTTCACGTAAAAATGACAACAATATCATGAAAGATATCCGTTTTAGAGCTTAGAATGGAAATGATATGTACATTGTGATGATTGTACATTGATTGTACATGATTGTACATTGTACATATGTTTTTATGCACGTGACAGGTCTGACTCAAATATTCAAATAATATTTTACTTGGTTGTTATTTAGTGTCGGACACAAAGGCGATAACTCAGAGCGAGCAGTTTTAAAATCGATAATTGTGTTTGAATTAGTGTTTTGCATTAGTTGTGCGATCTATTCTTCATTCAATCTGTGATTAAATACAATTGCTTAATCCTCATTTGATTTGGTGAACTCGTTGGTTTTGGAAGACAACCGATGTTTGGATTCACAAATTAGATGCACATAAGCTGCGCTACGAACTATATTAACCTGGAATTTCTTGCTACGAGACATACATTGTCTCATATTCTTCACTCGTATTCACAACAAACTCAACAAATTTTTCAACTGTATATAGTAATTCTCAGAACACTTTGAAGTGTCTCCTTTCAATTCTAATGCCAAAAGTTCCTTAGTGCTTCCAGGTTTGGCGTGACAAAACTGGACCATTTTAATAATAGTGCCAACAAACGTCCCAATAAGTTTTTCGGGTACTTTAAGTAAACAAATATCATGCACATTAAATAATTAGTCACACACAGGTAAATGTAATTCCAAAGGTGTTCTCCTCAATGCGTACTAGTAATGTATTTTTCAATTTCAATTGATGCGATTAGAGTGAAGGGAGAAGGATGCAGATGGGCGATGGTTGAGCAGGTTAGTGTCCCAAATGTTTGTGGTGGGCGGAAGAGGTGTTTCGAAAGCGCGATCGGATGCGCTTGACGAGCCAAGGAAGCGGAAACGTCGCGTTGTCTTTTCCACAGCCGTGTGTGAGTCAGCGGCGGCGGGGTGAGGGTGAGGCGGGGCGGGGTGGAGTGGGGCTGTGGCCGAAGCGCCCGCGGGCGGCGGGCTGCCGCCCCGGGGCGGCGAGAGCAGGCAAGGGTCACGGGCGCAGGGCCACGGCTAGTGGTGGCGGGTGGTGGCGGTGGTGGCGGCGGCTGGTTGGCGCTTCCTCGGCGTTCTGTATATAGAGGCGCGACCGCCGCCGTGGCGCACAGTGCAGACATGGCGCCGCTGACGGTAAGTTGCACGCACGAGGCGTCGCACGCAGTTTTGCGGTCAGCGACCTCGGTCGGCCTCGCGTTTACATTCTTTGAGCAGATTCACACGCTTCTCTTGACGAACGGTGCCGGAGTCTTACCCAACGCGCATGCGGGCTCGGGAATGGTTGGTGGAAGGGAAGTGTGCAAATCCAGTCTGTGGTTGTCTTATTACCAGTGCAACAAGGTTTAATTTCGGCTTTGCGTTTCGAATTTTGGCGGAGTGACTGAAGATGTTTGAAGGGCTTGGGGTCGTAACGAGGTGGACTACATCAGCCATAACAAGCCTTGCACGATTCTTATTTGTTTACATCGCGATTTTGGTGCAAATGTAGTTTATCTTGTTATTAGACATCTCTTGTTGATATGGATGTTTAGGATTTGTTGTATTAACAAGATGAGACACACATACCAAAATCGAGATATTAATATTACTTGTAGCTGGTGTAGCTTAGTTTGTTATGGAACCACGCCCGTCTTTGTCACCAAATTGTGATTTACATTGTCACCTCAAATACAACGGAAAGTTTGTTACACTGGGTAATTAATATCTCCTAAGACCTTGTTACAAATTAATTGAATTAAAGGCGTGAATGGTTCAAGTAACCAAATTTCAGTTGAGGTAATTTATTCTTTAATTATTTGTTAATTTTGATACAAAGACTTTTTGACACCATGTTTTCCAGTAAAAGATATTTTTGTTTTCTCTTATTTTATCAATTTTTTTATTTCATTTTCTAATGTTTTTGCTTCTTAAATCCAAAATCTGAATATTTTTTGCTTTTAAACGTATACGAAACCAGTAAAATTTTGTACTAGTCCTGGCATAGATATTACAACGTAGATTTCGAAGAACAACCAATACATGGATTTAATGCATTTTATATGTTGTTATAAGTTTTAGTATAATTAGTTGAAAATGTTTTCAATTTTAGTGAAATTGGAAAATGTAATTTTGGAAATAATTTAACGATTTATAGTTAATAAACACTAATAGTTAAGTTTGGAAGTAGACGTTCAGTGTTTAATTTTAAGACCTAAAATTGTTAGTATTGTTTTGAATGCTAATAGGATGCTAATATATTTTAACACGAGTTCTATTTCCTACATCTAGGTGACACTTTCCTTCTCTGGTATGTACTGATTTATATCAAAATGACACATTCATTACAAAGCAGACTGCTATGACTAAGCATCGAATGCTTGTCGTATATGAAGTTAATGGAGTAATTGCGTAGTTGTAAACTAAACTCACAAAAATATCAATATTTAAAATGTAGAATTTCTTCATATTTCGAATAGCACGTAATGCGCATTTCAGCGACGCCTAAACAAAGAACGGAGTATGCTTAAAGCGTGTTCTGTCAGCGACTGCAAAGAAATCTCCGTCAAGGTTCAACTGGCTGAACCCGTATCCTAGGTAGTTTTTCTCGAGGTCTTCTCAACACGACCTTCTCTACGTACTGTTACAAGACTCCAACACCATTTCAGAGTAGGTGTGATACATTGCTCTACAGGCATTGGAACTTCGAAGCAACATTTCAGCATTTGTTATCCCTTGTGAGATGGACACTTCTACGGGAGTAATGTTAATACATAAACCCCTCTCACTGGGCTACAAAAGGTACCACTTGTTTAAATTAATTAGACGCCGAGGCCGCGCAATTGGCTCCGTGCCCTGGATGGAAAGCATCAAGGACCGGTCGGCAACTTGTTTTCTTTGGTTTCAACCAACATCCAGCTGAAGAGACGCGCATTCTTAACACCTGTATTCATTTATATTTTTAATCTAAATATACAGTAGTGGGTATAACTGAATCCGATTATACCGCATTCACGCTAATTTGAGGGGTTTTGTAGTCTTTTTGCAAATGTATCAATAAAATTACGTAAAGATTACTAATATAATCTTGGTGGACGTTTCGCTAATAGAGATTCTGGTTAGATTCCTTTTTCTCAGGTTCTATTGAGCTAATTTATTGCAAACTTTACTTTTCAGGACATAATCCAAACGGCGCGCAGAGAATACAGAGCTAAAATAAAACAGTTTTTTCCTGTCATTCAGAGTGTGAAAAAGGGGAGAAAATACTAATCATTACTTTCTGTATTTTATGAAACTTTGGATTTAAATTGATGAGATATGAGTACGATTATTTGAATGTTAAAATGTACTCCTGCTCAAAATGGTTACACTATTAATCTTGCTACTGCGCTGGCTGCTGGAGTTTCTGTTCAAGGACATTATTTTTGTTTTTAATGGTTTTGTGTACAAAAACAGCAAAGTTGCAGTTGCTTCATTTGTGATTACATTGGCTACTTTTGAGGTTGAATTATGGTTGCCCAGTGGCTGTTAGTAAGTGTCTTATGCTTTTTTTGGGCGGAGTTGCTTAGCGACTGCTTTTGTGGCTGGGTTGTATTTGTCGGTTTGTTGGGATTGGCACTTTTTATTGTTCGTTATTTTCTCGGTGACATCTGGCGATGTGCTTTCCTTCCACGCCCGGCTGTGTGGGTTCATATAACAGTCATAATTCAACCGTTGGTTCATCATTCAAATCGTATAGAGAGATTACTATGAGAAGGAACCGCTTTGACAGTCTCTGCTTGGCCATTGCTGCCAATATTCAGTAACTAGAAGATATGCCCATGCATTAATTTTGCCAGTGAACTCGTTTACAGTTAGCTCATTTGTAAATCGCTTCATCACCATCTCACGTAATGTTATCGCCCTGCTTGACGTTCGTTTTCTGGCCTGACAAAGTGGTCATTTCTTAGAATTATGTCTCTATAACCACATCTTCACCCAGCCATCAAATCATTCATCTCGGGTTCGGCCGAAAATGCGTTGTTTCCCCTTCCCCCATTGATGATAATATAATGATGATGATGATGATGATGATAATATTAATAATAATAGTAATAATAATAATAATAATAATAATAATAATAATTTATTACTGCAAATAAGCGTACGCTTGTCGCAGTTAATGAAGTAATGAAGGTACACAAATAAAAATTAAAAGTAAGAATACATACAAATATTAAAAAAATATAATACAATAAACAACCAAATAAATAAAATAAAATTAAATTAAATTAAACTAAATAAAATTAAAAAACACAAATCGAGTTATATAAGAAAATATATCAATGTGTCAATCATTCACTTAACTGCATGTTCCTTCGATAACCAGTAATGTATGCATTGACGGTAATTATATGCATCGCATTTTTCCGCACATTGGTTCACCTTTACAGCACTTCTGTAATTATCTCTGTACTCTCCACCTGCACCTGCTTCTGGGAAAGGTCGCTAGCAGCTCTGCAGGTAAACGTGCGACCGTTCCACACAAAGCCCTGGCTTCCCCGCAGATGATGCTGGCGCTGGCCACGTGTTTGGTGGGCGTGGCGCAGGCAGCCGCCGTGAAGAGCAAGTTGCCCATCACCCACCCCGACCACCCGGACCGCCCGAAGCCCATCCAGCCCGCGGAAGACTGCGACGTCAAGAGGCTGCCCTGTGTGCCCGTCTACACCGAAGAGGGCGCCAGGAGACTCGCCGATCTGGGCATCATGGAACAAGTTGCCATACAGCCTTCATTGTAAGTTTGTGTGACTGGATTTTGCAGATGTACTATCTTGTCTTCGGCGGTGGGCGTCCCAGTGCATTTCGAGCTCTTCCCTCTAACATCCGCTAACATTGTAGTAAGTAGAAGGGAATCGATCATGTTCGAATGGGGGTGAAATAAGGCTGGATGTGGGGTCAGCCCGGTGAAGAAAGGCCAATGCTTGGTTCTTGACTCCCTGTGAGGTGCTGCCCCAGCGTTCGTTGGAGGAAGCCACGAAGAGTTGCCCTTAGAATTCCAATGCCCACAGTGGTTTATATTCGATCAGTTGATAACTGGTGTTGCAAATCTGTCTCCGTCTGTACTTGAACCTATAAACTCACACGACTTCTCAGAATTACTCTCTGTATTATCATCTTTATATGAAAATTTCAGAAAAGAGAAAAACTCTTTAGATTTTTGAAATTTGAATTTCTTTGATGTTTTTAAGTTTTTCGTTTTAATATCAAGCGTCTTAAAATAAATATTACAAACTTTTAGGGTATGAAGGCAGGAAAATAATAACTTTTTGCTAAGGAACATGTAGTTGAAAATGTTGTGTAATAGTTAAACGTATTGTAAACGCTCCTAATTTTCAGGCAACTCCTGAGAAGGGTATCAGGCAAATAACGTTTTGACGCAGTCGAGATGATTTCATGAACCTGCCAAATATGTGCAGTCACTAGATGGCCTAGAAATAAGGGGCAAATGTGTAAATCCGTTTTATGAATTTACGACGCAAGCCATTATCGTTTTTTCTATACGTTCTGAAAATTGTAACATTAATACTTTATTTTTAATATTTTATGTAGTTATGTTACAATGATGCACAAAAGATAATTCCAAATAACACGCTATCCAACCTGCTAACGCAACTAATATTTGTTGAATGACACAACTTTTGTTTCGTAAATGTTGAAATTCAAGTTCCTATCTCTCTTCAAAACTCGCAAAACAATCTTTTTTTGCTTCATCTTACGAAAATTTTAATAAAATCCAACGCAATTTCGAAAATCCTTTGTATCGAAGACTGCAACGAGCATTTGTTTTCACATTCCAAAGGAACGAGATAAATTCCTGGAATGACGGAAGGCAATTCTACGAATTGTTAATTATATAGATGTGAGATGAGGCGGGATGAGCTCAAACGCTAATCGTGAGATTCGAGAAGGAAGATCCTTGCAAGATCCTTGTCAGATACAGAGAGGTCACAGTCGCTAGACCTCGACGCATGAGGTGGAGCAGCTCTCTCCAGTACCACGCTCTAATCATCCTATACAAGTAGAAGGTTCTCATATTCTTTCAATAATAATTTATATACTGATTGTCGAGGGAAAGTGATTTAATGCCGGCCTTGAAGAGTTGCTTTTGGTTTTTGTAGTACACAATATTCGTAAAAATGCCCTAATGTCAACAGTCATAAAATATTATTTTTTTGGAACAGTTACACAGGAGTCGTTATTTTAGTCGTTCCAGCATTTCGAAACCAATTTTATTAGCTGATTGCTACTAAATGATATTTCAAACAGAACTTCATATTGTTAGAAACAATAATTGTATAAGAATTTTCTTTGAAAATGGAAACTTTTAAAATTATTTTAGTTTTTCTTAGACATTTATATCTAACGAAAATTTGATAAATTCGCTCATTCATGTCTGGAGAATTTTCCCCGTCGTATCCAGGCAATTATTTATCTTCAAAATACAACTTTTATTCTTCAATATTTCATCTATTTATTTACTCTGCCAATTAACCAGTTTGTATGCCAATTTGGATCCGTCCTGATAATTTTTTTTGTGAGTTTGACGTGACCGTCTATACAGATTCATGGGTACGAAAATCTACGTAAGAAGTATTTATTTATTTGTTTTTGGATACGGGAATTTTTCTTACTAACTTTTAAAAATTATACCTGCTTCAAAAAAATAAGAGTATAATCTTCAGTTTTTCTGCTTCACACAAACAAAAAAATATACATGGCATATTTTATAAGAATTTCATGAACGCAATGACAATACTAACCCTGTTATTATTTAAATATTCCCATTTACTCTTCTCTTGCATGAATGACCATTACCACTAACTATCTTAATTGAACTTTATTAATATAAGACCAGCCTTACTAACTACTTATGTTAATATGTTTCATTAAATCACTTTCCTGTTGGAGTCCACTGCATTCTTGGTCGTCGGTTCTCAGATATACTCGTATTTTCAATTTTCAACAAAGTTCATGTACGTCGTGGCGTCTTCTTTCCACACACAGGAAATACACACAGGAAAGGAGGTTTATACAGTATTCCACTTACAATATTTATACTATCAATAATCCACTCAAGTTATACATTTGGCTATTACCATCTCGGGGAACCATCTACCACCATCCGTTCATCATCGCGTCAGAATAACTGGGTTCCGTCTGTGCATGACAGGCTCTGTTCTTCTGCCTCTAAATATACGCAGTACAGTATCGATTTACGTTTTTCTTTGATTCTATTGCGCTGATTCTCCCCTTCTTCACATGCCTTCTCATTCCTGGCTAATCCTACCCAAATATATTATTTAGTTATTCAAAGAACTATCGATTGTTGGGTTTTTTTCTTAATTTAATGACATGTCCATATGACATTCTAATCACCACCAATTCCACTATTTTTCTCTCTATTAGTCACACTGTACTTTCCTTACATTTCCATTATTTATCACTCATGGTATAATTCTTTTATATTACCAATTGTTGATGTCCTTTATCCTCGTTATTTATACGAAATTTGTCAACATTTTGTATACTTTGTGATGAATCATCACAAATGTATCAGACGTCACGCGGTGGGATTTCACAGGGGAATAACAAACTCCAACATATATTACTGGATTTAGTTTCTCAATCTACACACACAGTAATATCTCATAACTCATATACTAATTCACGTTGTTCTTCCTTTCTCATTAAGCTTCGCCTTTGTAGCAAACCAATTCGTCATTATTAATTGAAGAAGTACACCAAACATTTTGCATACATCGAAATAGGAATGGGGCAGATTTGGGTGAGGGGAATATCGTAAAATTATGATTTATGCTGAAATTAAAGGCAACGAATGGATTTCCTATTTGGAAATTCGGTTTATGTTTTCGACAATACGTTTATGGAGATTGACTATTTAAATCGTGATATCCAAGGGACATTGTGAGCACCTTAAATGATATACAATTGATATTTCCCTACATTTCCGGCGTATAACTTCTGATAGACTTTTGTGTCTTCTTCACTATATTTCGTGTCAGCAGACAGTCATCTACCAAACATCAACACACAACACACCACAAAGTTCCCCTTCTGAAGTTTCTTACTTATTAATCTCGGTACAATGAAGAAAGAGGAATAGTATTATCAGAGGTTGTTGCTTCTAACAAATACGTTTTACAGATCGGTTCAATCTAATCTTGATCGCAATAAATTCTATACTCCGGCATTTTGCAGTCGTAAAATATGTGGTCATATATCTCATTGAAGTAGTAACTGTCATTTGCTCTTGCAAAAAAAACGAAATTAACAATGTAAAAGAAGATACATCGTATGTTGCTATAATAGATATGTATTCGAAAATAAAACGCACACAGAAAGCTATGGAATCTAAGATGTTTCTGAAAACAAATCCACATTGAAATATTATAACGCTACTTATGTTTGGCACATTTTTAATTTTGTTGGAACATACTTATTAAGGTCTATTACATTTGTGTGTAGGTCCATATTTGTTAAGTACATTAGCTGCTGTGTAGCTAAACTAAGCACATATTTTAGTGGGGAAATTAATAATTTACGAAGCAGTCTTTTAAGATGGGCGTTTTGTAACATTTAAAGCGGTTTGTAAAGCCAGAGTGTCCAGCTCCTTTGAACAAGAAAGATGTCCGCACTTATTTCATGAAATGATGAAAACAACATTGATGGCTAAGAGAGTGCCGGAAACGACCTCATCTACGTTAAAAAAAGCATTTGGCAAACTGCCCTGAATCAGGAATTTGGTTGACTCCCAATTTTAATTCAAAAATCCTGGAATATATAAGCTTGAAAATTCTGATGCATATGAAAAAGCATGTGGAACATGAGTGATGACCGTTAGAATAAAAACTCAAAGAATAATTGAATAACTTATAGAAAAATAAATAGAATTAGAAACATTTGAATTAAAAATGTCAGGATTAATGCTGATGATGTTGATTTAAGAGATAACGTATCAATGTTGGGATAATAGGATAAACGGGAGATCCCTCAAAACATCTGCCACTAAAATTCATAGTTCATCACACATTTCACGTGTATCGATCGGAATTTAAATACAAACGCCCGAGGTGAAAGTACCGTGAGTTGGCCACTTTCTACGGATATTTTATGCAGGGAAGCTGTTTATTATGACGCCAGAGTCCAATTCGTAGGTTCTCTCTGGAATGGATGGATGGATGGATGGATGGATGGATGATTGCGTGAGTAATTATGAAGATGCAACGGATAATGATTCCCTGACGAAATGAGAGGCTGTGAAAACGAGTGAGCCCCGAGAAAACTGCCACGACTCCATTTTGTACACTTCAAATTCCATGTGGAGCATTTCCACTCAGACCGACTGAGATTTGAACCACGGTACAAAGATGGGAAAGGGTGACCTTGACAACACGCGGTCGCTCCGCGAGCAGCGACATGTGAAATAAATTAAAGTTTCTGTGGTAGGAGCGTCTTATTAAAGCCTCGCTTTGAGAGTAAGGAACACTGTGCCAAGTACTCAGCCCACTGCCACACTGCCAGTTGTACTGTGAAAGACGTGCCATCAACTTAACTAGCTAAAGCCTGCGATTACAAAGCATAAGAGAAAGACATGTAGAAAAATTGCAATAGAAAAGTACTATATTTACGAGATAACGAAAACCTGTAAAATTGTACCATGTCGTTTAGCAGCTATTTTCCAAGAAAATCGAGAGATTTTCAAATTGTATATACTATGTAACTATTTACTCTCAACACGGGTTATATAATCGTGTTTCTTCAAAATGTAATTGACATGTTCTATATTTACCAAGCTTTGGGCATGCAGTATGTTATGAACTCTTGAATGAAATCCTGCTTTCTACTTAAACAAATTAAAATCGTATATATCGTAAACGTAGTCGTAATTGTAATCACGTATAATTAAAATTGCGGCACACTTTTCGTCTAAAAACACACGTCAGACAATTGCTAGAATTTCCCTTTATATACACTCACTAACCTTAGGATTTAATAATGCACATTCATCTTTTGACTTTAAAACACTCGCTTCGAATCGTGGATTGCTTTCGTTATATCAATTGCAATTCTGAAACAAAATGATTAAGACAAGAAACTCCATGGAATGTAGTTGGTATTAAAAACGACGTAATGTAAAAATGATAGACGATCAGTGGTAATTATTCTAGTAATTTTAAAATATTAAAATTTAGGGCTTTGAATATAAAAAAGAGCAAGTGATAACTTAGTATGTAGGGACGACTACCATTAATTACCGGAAAAATCACGTCATTTGGTTAAGCAGAATTCTCAAATTCCTTTCTAAAGGAGACTCTTAAATATTTTAAATGTATAGGTTGGTGAAATTGAGATGGATACAAACCTGACGGAAAACGGCGTGCATCGGAAACAACCCCCGCAGAACCGATTAGAAAATCAACTGATTTATTGCCTACTTCACTCATCTGTATGTAAGCATAGACAGGACGATGGTGAAGAACTGGAACTCTAATCTTTTGGGTACCGGGTTCAAATTGCAGATGAATCTCGTGGAATTTGTGTGTGTTGTGGACAGGGTTGACTAGATTTCTCCCGTTTCTCCCTGCTTATTCGCTCATTTCATACCATTGAACGTATTGCACAACCAATGATAATTCTTTAAAAGTAAAATCTTTTCTGCTGTACAACTGTTTCTATACAATTAGATACTATACTGAGCATCCAAAACGAAAGTAATATTAATTTTTTAAATGACATTTAATGTATTATATATCATTTGGATTGTGTAATTGTAAAGAACCTGTAACAAGAATTGTACCTCAGCTTCTCGGTCAATGACCCCCATCTCGATCAGGTTTTCGTACAGTTTCCCTGATCCTCGAGCAAATGCTGAAATAGCCCCTTGTTTTGCTTCTGGACATAAATGTAACTTCAAATTAACTTCTCCCCATAGCACGTCATACAGTTTTTAACTGTTTTTGACGTAAATAAATAAATAATGTGAACCCAAATCACAAATTCATTCTATTCCAAGTATAAGCACCAGGATTTGATTGAGGTGATCGTAAATCACCTAAATATTTTCCGCAGAAGGGGAGGGGTTCTTGCTTAATGGGTAGCGAGCATGCCTACCAACGCAGGGGCCACGCTTCAAGCCCGGCCAAGTAGTCAAAACGTTTTCTCGGCAGTGATCCCGGTGGTCCTTCCGTTCCTCGTGCCACTCATTCGCCCACTGCTTCACTATAGTTTGACGCTGTTATCGCTATCGTACCTTTAAAACAACATAGCTCATCGACATAAGGACCTTAGGAGTTAAACAAGTGACTTGAGCACACCTTATAATAGCGGTACGCAAGGTCGGTGACTGACCCCCGCATAACGTTTTCCTTTATCTTTGTTTCGTGAAGGAGTTAGTTTCATGATTTAGGATTTTAAATCTTTTAAATGTTTTTATTTCGTTTATGCCTTATCTCTTACATTCAGACATTGACTTTTTTGCGGAAGACACTGTAATATTTACTTATAGTGATCTTCTTTTGGGTAGAGATAATCTACAAATCTCCTCATTTCTTGGTTCAATGATTAGCAAATAAAAATAAATCGTCAAAAATATCAAGCTAAAATCTTCTCCATAAAACGGATCCTTCCTACTTACCACTCCTGTAAAATATATTTTTAAATGTACACTAAACTAACCTGGAAAAGCCACATAACATCAACAGCTAATAATACATACAAAATATTAAAATTGTATCCATTCATAAATTGAAAATCTAAATTATCAATAGCCTCAGTATAAATAGTATTTAAATACATATGACCTTCACAGATCTATGTCTGCCTAATATGGAAAGGTTTCGCTAAAAGCAACCTTCTGGAACTGAAAGTACTGCAAAACAAATTCTTAAGAGAAGTTTTAAAAGCACCATGGTATATCATAAATGACCAAATTTTACAAGAATTATCTATAGAACCTCTAAAAACGTGAATATTTAAACTTTCTTCCCATATATACTCTTCTCTTTCATCTTGCTCTGCTTCTCGTCTGTACACTCTATATAAATCAGTCAATCTTTTCAATCAAATCAAAATATTCTAAAGGCCTACCACATCCTTCTTAATTAGCTATTACACAGGTTCAGACATTCCTGAATCCAAAGTGTATTTTCCACTCCAAATATTTTATGTATTTTTCTGCAGTTATTTTCTGGGTATCTTTAGTAGTTAGTTTATAATATTATTGTTTTCAAATATTGTTCATGAACGATGAAATGTAATTCAAAAACACATTATGTATACTACGTAACCTGAAAACCCTTTAAAGACAAACTTTTGTCGAACAAGGATAATCAAACATTTAAAAAAATAATAAATTCAGGATTTTAAATATAGGAATATTTATTGACCATAAGTAATAGTTTCTTGTGGCGCTTGCCGAATGTTCGAGAATAATGCGTAATCGTTTCGTGGTGACTTTCTTGCAGTCCGTGAAGTCGTTGAAATCTTATTTAGGTATTTACATAGAAATTGTGCATTTACAGCAACAAAGTGAATGTTTGAACTAGTTTTTTCGAAACAAAAATGGTCGCCATCTGTGTCCCTGTATAGAAATATAGTATAGATAACGAGCAAGGTATTTACACCCTTGCCACAGATCAAAAGCTGAGTAATTTGTAACGCAAACAAGCATAAAATATACGTAATGTATTGCTAAATTCATTAAAGACTCCTACCCTGAAGAGGTGGCTCAGGGCATCAACTGATGTCACTGCAGCGCAGGTTCTAAGGTTCGAGACCCGGCGGTGGCAGGATTTTCGACACTAGCTACACCGCTAGGTCACAACTAGATCGAATTCAGTCGCTGTCTGGAGGAGAACTCTGACGGCTGGCTGCTCCGAGCGGTAGTTTTCGGCTGTTTCTTCGATCAACAATAGAAGAATACCGGAGCAGTACCCTAACAAATGGGCCCCGGGTCGCCCGCGCTTTTTCCTTCCCCATGCTTTTCGTGACCTCACCCCTTACTTATACTCCCTTACACAAACATTTCATTCCGCCACCACACATCCCGGGAGTCCGGTCGGGAGCTTAAAGCTTCTATTCGACTGGGTCGGTTCCCCGCTGGAGGGAGATACCTGATTGGGGAAAACCTCGCTAGCAGACGGGTAGGCCAGCGCTAAAACTCAGCATCCTACGGGGGAATATCACAGCCACCTTGCGATGAAAAACATACACGACACTTAAAGGACTAATAGTGATGACGTGCTTGGAATCATTAATTAATTACGTAGTCAATCAATCAATGAAGAAATTCTTCTTAAATATTACTTCTTCATTCAATTGTTTCCATTTTTGTGAGGTCCGCTGGTAATCCTATCATCGGTGTTCTCCAAGAACTGGAGAAGCATTGGAAGCATTGTTGATGACCGTGAGCCCGCCCACTCCTTTGTTACCACTGCGGTGTTTCTGATGATGTCTTAGGGTTCCAGGGTGGCGGATTTTCGACATTGGCTAATAGCGCGGTCAAATTCAGCCGCTGACCGCGCAAGAATGGAAGCGGCTGGATGCTATAATCTGTTGATTTCTGTGGTTTCTCCGATCGGGCGAATGTCGAAACAGAACTACTCTAACAAACGAGCGAAGGACCGTGCGCAATCTTCCTTGCCCTATCCTCTCTCCTTACACTTACATTTGCATGCACTACATCTCGGGAGACCAGTCGGGAGCTTAGAACTGCTCCTGGCTGGGGTGCTTCAAAGGGAGATATACCTGGTAAACTAGACGTTCGGCGCCGGAACTCTCAATCTGGCGAGCGAGGAACCCCGCCATCTCCCGGGATGTAACATGCTCGACACTAAAGGGACTAATGCTAATCCGCGTGGCTTGGTGTGCAGCCCCGAAGAGATGTTGCGGGCACAGTCAGCGCCGCCGTCGGCCAAGCGCAAGACGCCGTGCCGCCGCAAGGGAGGCTGCAGGCGCAAGTACAAGAGCCAGCGCGCCGCCCCGCACCACGGCACCCCCGACCGGCGGCTGCCCTAGGCCTCTTGGAGAGTCCGTTCCATTCGACGCTCCGTACAGAAGCTGCTACAAGAGGGAGTTCTTGCACGACCAAGCGCTACAGCAAATCGACAACACTAGATCTGCGCATGCGCAGATAGTTTCGCAGCCCATTTGTTCGTCTGCGCATGTGCAGAAGATCGAGATGGCAGTCGAGATCGATATTACGTCCTGCAAAAAGTCCCTAATTGGAACTTTAAAGTAGGCCTAGCGTACCGGACAGCAAGCAATAGTGAATCGACCTCCTTCGAGGTGCGCATGCGCAGATGATCAAAAGCGGTAGAGAGTGCTCCATATTTTCCTGTCGGCTGCTGTACACTAAGCCGTGCCTAAAGTCTCTAATATCAAATTCATTAGTTGGTGTCGATGAAGAAATGTCAGGGATGTAACAGAAACACTCCAAAATTATGGTGTAATAATACTCACACCTTGTTCAAATACATATTTATGTAAAATTAAGTAAATGAAATAACAGTTTACACTGCTCTGATTATACTTATCAGCCAAAGAAAATTCTTGTAATACATATCACATTAAATAAAAATGAAGAGGTGGGAAGCTTGGATAATACTCAAAATAATACGTCTTTTGATTAAATATGATGATAAAACCTGTAACAATGTCAATGTCAATCATCTACCTTTACTTAAGGCCTGTGAATTCCTTTTCTTAAACTTCAAAACGTACTTTGATAGTTGAAACGATTTAGACTATGTATAATGAATGGATCTAGGTGTAGAAAATGAATGTAGATATTTTCTAATATCGACGCTTAGTTTTTTTCTTTTACGGTATTATAATCTCTCCAAGAATAATTCCACCCCTGATCAAAATGTTTTGATTTATCCTTATAAAATCGAGCAACTCACGTCCGCCCTTCACTCATGGTTGGAGCTTTTCGGTATATCAGTCGAGACAAATGGGTGTCTCCTTGTAGGAAACTTCCATCGAGAACATCCAACAAGCCATACAGAAGGTTATAAAAAAAAGTTTTTAAGAATTACTCGTTCAACACTCACTACGTTGCTGAGATACACAACTGATCTCCATGTCGACAATTACTAAAATTTAATAGTGATTATAGGCGGTCCTGGTTGTTAGAAAATGCTGGAGATTTCATGACGCGATTGCGCTATTTCCATTTTTGTAAACATCTGATAAGTGCTTAATAATAATAATAATAATAATAATAATAATAATAATAATAGTGATAAAGGATGAACGGAAACTTCTTACCTAACAAAGATATAGGTTTCAGCCCGGATTGCCGAGGTCCCTAAAGCTAAAGATCCGTAGCTACCTCATACCTGAAGGTTCGCGGTTTCGAATCCCGCCCGCGGCATGAATGTTTGTGTCCGTATTCCGTTACCGTTAACCCCATTGTTACTTACAGTAGTCGTTAGATGACCTTAATAGTTGAAAAGCGACCTCAAATAAGTAAAGGAGAAAAAACTACATTGCCGTCCATCGTTGCAACCCACCACTAGTGGTACGCAGCTGTTAACATGAAGCCCACTGAAGACGCAACGGTAAGGCAGACGAAAGTATCACACCGTCTCTCGCGGTCGCAACCAGCAGTGTTCGCCAGCGCAGTAACCGGAGCGGCGCTGGCGGCGCCGGCGGCGGTGGCGGCGGTGGCGGCGGTGGCGGCGGTGGCGGCGGTGGCGGGCGCGCCAGTTCTCCGCCCTCCCCGGACCGGCGCGGCCTGTCCGCCCCGGCAAGGTGAGCAGGACGTTTGTTTTGCTCCGCGGGGCCGCCACCGCCCCGTACAAAAAGCGGGCGAGCGCGCGCGTCCCGCCACTGTCCTTCCAGACACCCGCCACACACCAGCGCAGACATGAGACATATGTGGGTGAGTACCTGCCGCCCGACGCGCCGTTCGGGGAGGCGGAGGTGGCCGCCGTGGGGACGATGCCAACTGCTTTGTCCGCTGGCCTTCATTCTCAGTATCCCAAACCGAAATGCAGCCGAGTAACTAGCATGTTTCCATGCGACACCCACGGGTAGGCCCCTTCCGGCCTACTGGTGAAAAACCGGGCACACTCTTTTCATATCATTTGAGAAGGTTATTATTTTTATATTTAATATGAATTAGGTAGTAAATAAGGACAGCGAAATCTTGGGGAAGATAAACCATGAAAAAAAATATCGATCATTTTGTTTCCGGGTGCTTTGACAGATATGGTCATTGGACCCATACGTGTGTCACATGTTATACCTCGGAAGGTGTGAGTGTTCCTCTCACGCTGTGAGATCCAGCGTCGACCTTAAACATTGTCTTGCCTGTTCGTGTATATCTCCTATCGAAGAACCGCTTCAGCCAATTCAACCTCTATGCTTCCGGTTGATCTCACATGCTTGGTAGTGGAAGTGCGTGTAAGGATAGGAAAGGAAAGGTAAGGAAGTGTATGGATAGGACAGGGAAGGGAGAGGAAATATCAGTTGGTGGACCTTTTGGTAGAGTACTGCTCCGGCATTTGCTCGGAATTGATCGGAGAAACCACGGAAAGCTCCGGTCAGCACAGCCAGCCGGCCGCTAGAATTCTCCTCCGAACGGCAGTTGAATTTGACCTCGCTATGTAGCTAGTTGCGACATTTCCCGTCCGTCTGGACCTGTTCCCTAGGACCTCCAGTTCACAGACTGCGGTGTTCACAGTTGTGAACCAAAGAAACGTAACGTAAAGAACCGTATGTAGATCCCCAAGTCCCGCGCGGGATTCCCAACAACCCTTCAGCCTTTGCGACTTCGTCTATTCAGGCCGGCACCAATAGTTTGAACGACGAATCGAATGTTTCAATCAATTTTCCTCGTGAATTGAGGTGAATTAATGCAAAATCTGGCTAAGCATGTGCTTACACGTCCGGACTTGATATTATTTTTGAAACTAAATTTAGATTACCTATTAAATGTATAAAATATTTTTTTTCAAATGTTATTTTCATTTTCATTTAAATTACATGGTGTATTTCATACTTCAATGTAGTTCATAGCCCATAGTTTGGTTATTCTTAATCCTCTTTAAGATTCATTGTAGCTGAAGGGATCTGATGATTATAATTTGTTATACAAGCTGTCTTTGCCTTCCTTCCAAAGTGATATTGGGCAACATTAAAGTGCAGTGTGTTTGTGTAGTTACTTGAATTATTCAATACTTAATCGTATTGTAATTCAATTGATTAAATGTATCAACGCTTTCAACTGACGAAGAAGCGGATTCACAGAGTTAAGGAAGCGGGCATCAACAATATCATGGGAATAAAATGTTCATTCGTCGACATTAATCCAGATATTGATTTGCATTTCGTAACTGAAAGTATACTTTCTTAAATATTTTATTAACGAGAATGACCGTATTGATTCACTCCGATCATGGCGGTAACAAAGAATGTGGCAATGGCGGTAACGATGACCCCTAACTAGCTTTTTTATGAAATTTTCAATATCATATTTAACTTGATGAATTGGTTGGACATATACAATCATTTCACTCTTTGTAAATTACATATTGTTTTGTAATAATGGAATAACTTTAGTAATAATGGAAATAGTTATATGTTGAAACGCAAACGTCAAACGGTCAGATCATGTATTGTGAGTTACTCGTATACAGTAGTTATATACTGTAATTTTTCTAAAAGTATTTATTTACAAACACACAGACTCGTACGATTAAATTGCAACAAATGTCAAGTACTTTCTGTAATTTAATTTGTCAGTTTTAGAACATCTGCTCGTTTCTGAAAACTCTTGCTACGAAGGGGAGGGTAAGAAGAAACAAAACAAAAAAATTGAAGAAAAGGATCCAAGACGTGCCATGATGTTGACCACCGCCTAAGAAGTCTAACTCGTGAAACACTACAAAGAACCGAAAAACGGGTTTCAAAAGACTAGAAGACACAGAGCTTCACGCTTATGCACTGTGATAACGGGTGTTGCAGCGTAACGTTGTTGGCGACATCGGTCGCCGAGATGCTTAACCACGCGCCGTGAAATCACAGTGGTTAAGCAGTTTGAGGCGGTGAGAGTTCCTGGACGGGTGACCCACTGAATAATCCGGATACTATTGGCGCCGAGTCCTTGGCCGATAGCGATTGAAGGTAATGTCATTATGACAAAATGACTGCCGTCAGGGAGAATTACTTAGTATTCAATGATGAATAAATACTGGAACGGTTTTGTAAAAAGCGTAACGAAATGTTTAAAAAGTGTGGTTGCATGAGCACCTTAACTTCTGATTTACACCATCACCAGCGCATAATATACTGAGAGTTGTTGATGGATTACTATTTATGAACATGCAGCAGAACGAAATGCTTACAGTTATGTTATATTGATCTTGATGTACTGCGGGCTGGTTGCTTCTCTCTACGACTACGTCATGATTGTGACAGTGTTGCAACGTGAAATGAGGCGTGTCAATGAGGGAGTAAAACAAAACAGAATTTTAATTATGCATAAGTTTGCGGTACATGTGTTTTGCCATAAAACCGATGCTGTTCAGAAGGGGAGTACGAACTGCCTAGCTTATTTACGTCATTTGCGTCATTGACGTCTTATTAAAAGAGCCTTCTCGAAAATATAATGCGGCTGAGTTTAGTTCATAACCCCAAATGCCACCATATGTTCTGACAGTGATTTTAGCTTGAGTCCCGACGCTGGTGGTTTTTCGATACTAGCTATAAAGCAGGGTCTAATTCAGCCGCTGTCTGGAGGTGAATTCTAGCTGCCAGCAGCCCCAACTGTAATTTTTACGATGAGTGGAGTTCCTGATCGATAGTGTTTTATCCGATTGTTACCAGGCGAATGCTGTAGTAGTGTCCTAACAAATGGGTCACAGACCGCGCAAGTGCTTCCTATTATTTACCTTGGGGGCCGTCCATAAATTACGTAGCGCAAATTTGGCGTATTTTAAGTACCTCTCCCCCCAGTAATGCACCAATACCGTGCTTTAACTCCCCCAAAACAATTACATAACGCTTGAGAGCCCCCATTTATAAGAAATACAAATAAATTATATCACTGAAAAACAATTTGTATTAATTTTATTTGTGTTCTACTTTAAAATTTATGATAATTAAAGTCAGAATTAATTGGCGATAGTGACTGCATGTAAAAATAACATTGGAAACAGGTGCTGTGTGAAGGAAGGACACACATCCGTGAAAATTTCATAGAAGCCGTACACATGTCGTGGATGACGCATGATCGACAATCCACACCATAAATTTAATTGGATTCTAGAATGCACGCTAGGTCGGCTCTAATATTTTCTTCGTAATCTTTCAGATTATATAAATAAATACGAAAAAATAATCCATTAATTGTAACAAATTACTCAATAACTTTACATTATTTGTTTATTAAAGTAATTAATATTTTAATGATATGTTGTAAGACAGTAAAAAATGATTTTTTCACCAGAGTCGAAAAATTAAAAATAAATAAACATTACGTAGCACTAAACTAACACCCCCTACCCCCAAGTAACGCAGCCTAACGCTGCCTCAAACCCTATCCCCTCTTTAGCGTTACGTTATTTATGGGCGACCCCTTGTGGTATCATCACCCACATATATTCTATATATGCTACTGCACATGTCGGGAGCTTACAGGTCTCGATTGGTTGATTGATTGATTGATTCCGGGCGTCAACTGCTAAGGTTATTATTCCCGTAATCGTAGTGGATGTTTTAATCGCGAGAAGTGGCGGTGACCTTTTCCCTTATGATGGCGAGATCCGTCGCCGACTTTTAATTGGGCTTGCGGGGTCTTCTCCTAACCAGGTATCCCCGCCACCATCTGGGCACCGCATCAGCCTGGATAAGCTGTAAGTTCCGACTGGTCTCCCGGCATGTGTGGTAGTGTAGTGCATGTAAGTGTGTATGTGAGTAAGTAAAGTAAGTAAGGGGTGAGGATAGGAAAAGGAAGTGGAAGGAAAGTTCGCGCGTGGTCCGTGACCCGTTTGATAGGGTACTGCTCCGGCATTCACCTGGTGTTCATCGGACAAACCACGGAAAACTTGTGATCACAGCAGCCGACCCCGCAGAATATGCCTCGTAAACCGACGTAAACCTCGGCATCGACCTTGCAGCGGGGACGTAATCACTGCCACCTCCCGGGATAAACATTCGCTACACTAATAGGACTAATGACCATGGAAGTTGATTTGCCCGGAAACATCAATCAATGAACCTATAATGCAATAGAAAGTGTGGAAAGGTTCAGTTTATATTAGCTTGCGCTCCAAGCGGGATTCAGGGTCTCTCATCCATCGCTATGGTATGCAATACTGTAAAGTATTGTAGGAAAGCATGTCTTGAATGTCTTTCAGTCTGTTAATAACAGATATACAAATACTTCTATTAGTTGGTGGTTGATAATATAAATACAACACAAATGTCATTATTTTAGCTACTTTAAATTTTAAACTTCTTAAACCAAGGAAGTGTTTCCTACTACACATATCCTTCATAATACTGAATATAGATTTTGTGTTGTTTTTCAAATTTGTTTACCTTGTGGCTAAAGTTTTCCATTACTTCATGCCATTTACTAACTTCTTGAAAAAAGTTTTACATTTCTTAGGATTATAACAATTCTTCTCAGCCATGAGGATTGTTTCTCAATGGAATTTCATTTTGGTTCAACAATTAAAAAATGAACCTTGACTTTGTTCCAACCACTTCATGCAGTTGCAGTTATTTCTTTACAGTTTTTGATTTTAAATTGCTCCGTGCAATTTTTGAT
>BOPP01000110.1:3912227-3924913 GCA_017312745.1 Gryllus bimaculatus
GTATGTACGATCCAGTTTGCTTACGCGTCTTGTATACAATAACTACAACCTGTTAATAATATTTGTATTTCACGGTGGACCTTACAAACTCATTTTCTCAAATTTTATTACGTATTGAAACCAAGACTGTCTTTAAAACATTGTGTATTGTGCTCTCCCAATTGTCAATCGGAGATACATTAACACAATCTACGAATTGAAAGTCTTTACTTTAAACAACGTTCATAATGAAATCCGATCTAGTATTTAAACAGGAAAGTCATTATTCACGCATTACCTTACGGAGGTCAAAGTGGTTCCCGCGAATGTCATTAACGTTTCCGCGTAATTCATTACATGGAACCGCAATCCACCATCGCCAGGGCTGCGGCTATTCTGCGGTCGTTCTTCTTGTATTCTTTTCTTCTTCTGGTCGCTGCAAGTCGTGATCAGTACGCAGCGAATCGCAGTAATTTACTATTCGACGCGCTCTCTTAGGTTACGAAATTCGCTCCGGATGAAAGGACACCGGCTAAAAGAATTTGAGAACTCTTATAATAAGGATTAAAAGAAAAGGTACCTCTATTACTAATTTCTAATGCGTGCAGAATTTGAAAGAAAACAGTCGCCTACGGTTATGTGGGAAAATCCAACAAAAATAAAACAGTTTTGATTTGACTGGAAAAGGAACAAAAAAAACAAAAACAATAAATCAGTTCCGATTTTGACTTGCTAATTTGCTTATTCTCTTACTGTGCGCGCGAACTGAATTTTCATTCTTAGTTTCTCTCTGTTTTCGACACAAATGGTGTTATACGTTAGTAAGGTTCCAAGGAAGAGACCGCCTGCCATTAAATATTTGTTATTGAAGTGTCGCGTCATTAAAGACCAACTATTTTGATATTCTTGGTATGTAAAAAACCGTTGTACTGTGTATCCTCATACAATACACTATGCTATTACAGGAAACGTGAAAAAAGTGTCTTTTTTTATTTTTTCGCAGTTACACGAGAGTATTTTGATGATCTCTAACACTGTGCGTGATACATTTGCAGTATTTTTGCTCTGCTGCTGACCCTAGTGTAAAAAAAATAATTTTACAAGCAAAAGAGTAAAGTAAATTACACCGGAAAAAAAGGTAGATTTCTAAGAGTTCAATATGCTGGACATAACTGGTGATTAACGGCAAGTTATGTAACTTACAATATACTGAAATACAAACTTTTAATATTTCATTATGATATTCTTCTTTCTTAGTAATATTGTTTCAATTTTTTAAAATTTGTTCATGGAGTTACTCGTCATTACAAACTATTTATATAAGAATGTATGACTATACATATTCTCAAATTTTATCCTATTGCATTTAATTTGTTCTCTTGCAATGATCTTAAAAAAAGTATTCAAGTGGCTAAGCATTTTTTTCGGTCCGCCTCTCCCGCCAGACTATTATAACAAACGTCGAGAGATATCTAATTTTCCTAGGGCGTGATGAACGAAACATTATCCTACATTCTTCTCCCTAGCTCCTGGAATATTTTCAGGATAATATGTACTTCAATTTTTTTCTAGCTGCGTTTCCAAAAATAATATTCGAAAATTTCTCGCATATTTTAGAAATAACAAAATGTTATCGACATATTAATGCCCAAGATCCATTATTTCGCATTAAGATAATTATTTGTTTGCATCAAGCTACTGGTTCGTGCATCGTCCCACATACAGCTCAGTACGAGAGACGTCCAGGGAAGCAGGGTTCGGACCGCAAACTTCCTTTCTGAACACAGAATGCGCGCGAGGAACCTGAGAACTCGGCTGATGTTATAGAGAAGGGAGACGGCTACACTCCATACCGTTTCAAAAACATCGACTCAATGGTTTTCGTGTAGGTCGCCCCAGTGCAAAAATTACATTCACATTTCGTTGTAAGAAAGAACGCACGAAAACTAATGAAACTGTTAACTGCATAGATGATCTAGGTGATAACAATGCCTCTCTGGTATTGGGGTAACCTATGTTTCCTGAACAGCGATTGTTGTGCGTGGATGACTCTTCTGCGCACGCGAAATATCTCCTTCCTCGTGTGTTTCGGTCACACTTTTAAAAGTCGTCGACGCATAGATTCATCGCGCGTGCCCTACTGGGTTCCACATCGTCGGCGAAATCTGTGAAATTTGTAGGGCGAAATAGCTTCGGAGTAAGTTTTTTCAGAGATATCCCGTTGGGTGTCATACTACCACCTACCATATTTTTATTCCCATTAATCATCAGCTCTGAAAGTGATTGACATTTGAGGTTTGAAAGACGGCAACGCTGAGATTCGAAAAGTGGGTTGGTTCCGAAGCCGTTCTCTGCAGTCTCCCAGCCGCTTCGCCGAAAAAGAATCAAATAGTTTAAAGATAAAATATATCACTTCACAAAGGTACATCACTTCATTCGGATAAATAAAAATTAATGTTTGAAGGATTAATGGAATAGATCTTCGTTTTATAAAAATATGAAAAAACAGATTTTTTATTGCAAGTTCGATTTTGATTTGTACGCATGAAGAAAATATCTGTATATTGGTGTTCCTACTTAAACCAGTGACGGCAAATATGGGAGTCAATGGAAGCCACAAATTAGTATGTAGAATTGGGTGCTAATGAGGTATCAAATTTTAATATTTACAGAGACTACTCTACTCGTGCAATAAAACAAATAGTGTTTAATACATATCAGGGCGCTGTATTTCAAGAAAAACTCTTTTTTATCCGACTTTTCTAACTGGCCAATAGTAAGGTGCGACTGATATATTTTAGGAGGCGGCATGTATCTAAAGCTGTGCTCATGTGCAACAAACCGCTTATGTACTATAACATAACCTCTTTGACTTTAAAATGCTTTCAGTTATTTTCAATATTTGGCGCATTTTTGGACTCTGTACGACGTAATTTCATTCGAAAAATAGTCGTATTAAATACCACTCTTGCTTTGGAAATCCTTGCATAAATCTCATCCTCGTGTTGCGATTAGGGGATTTATCGACCATTTCAAAGCACTCGTGATATTGCCGTTGACTCTTTGTCAGCTGGATCAATGAACAAGACGTGAGTTTAAGACGACTAAAAAAATAACGGCATATATACAAAGCGGTGTATAAAGAAACATTTCCTATTTTCTCATGCTGGAGCCAAAGTTTTCCGCGTCGTGTTTCGCGACTCGTCTCCCAGCGAACTGGCCAGGTTGCCAAGGCGGAGTCGGTCACGAATCGCGGAGAACCGGTCCTGTGCCGCGGGCGGTGCGGGCGCCGGCTTTCGCCGACCTGTCCCGAGAGAGCGCTGAAGTCACGGCCAAGAGCGCGGGCGGCGGCGGCGGTGTCGGCGCGGCCCCGGCCCTGGCCCCGAGCGGCGGAAGAGCACACGCTCAGCCTCACACGTGACCTAGCTCAGGCAGCGCCGCTTTACTTCGTGGTCTCTCCCAGGGTTGCCAGATTGGCAAATTTTCTCCCAAAGTGGGGATTTTGTTTTCGTTGCAGTGAAAGAACGTAAATGGATTTAGGTAATTTTGGAGGAAATTATTTTCATCTGGAGTCTAGATAGAAATATTATTCACTCAATTATTATGAATAAAAACAATATACGCTATTATCTCTCATTTGTATAAAAAAAATAAACGATAGGTATAGAGGAAGAAACACGAATATAGTATTCGAGCATAGAGCTCAAATATTCCACCTCTATGGATTCAATCAACTCAAAAAACGAGAATTGGTTGATTTGAATTATTTTAATTTAAGTGATTGAGTAGTTCTGGTCATAACTTGGAGAATATTTTCCGTTTCAGAGTTGGGGAAATTTGTTTCATTAGAGAGGTTTTGGGCATATTCCGTAGTAGTGGGGAAAGAGCTCAAATCTCAGTTGGCAACACTGGCCTCGCGAAGAACACAGGGCGCAGCGTGAGGACCGGTTTCGATGATACGCTTCCTGAACTTTTTTAGGTTACAAATGCTGGAGGGGAGAGAGATTTTCACTCTAAGCACTATGATAAGTGCCGTACTCCTTCTCCGAACTTGAGCGAAAAAAAGCTTGTTGCTTTTTCCTCTCCTCGTTCGTGAGCAGTCGATTAGTGGTATGGTGCTTTTGCCTTCTACTGGATGGATGATACCAGGAGAAATCATATGAAGTGAATGACGAAGAGGAATATAAAATTATGAATAGGATGATGCTTTAGATGTGATAAATGCTGTTAATGTCAGCCACCCATAACACAATAACAACCTTTTGTGGAACTCGATTCCGCAACTTTCGGCTCCGCCTGCTTGATCGCAGCTCCAAGCCTCTGCGCCACCAGTGCAGAAGAGCTGCATAAAGACCGAAAGGGTCGACCTCTCTTGAGCGCCTCAAAGCGGTCAGTACTAAGTGCGAATTAGGGCATAGATCCCCAATTTCAGGTGATGTATTTCCCGTGAAACGTTTCTCAATCGATGACTTTGATAAATGTGGCTGTATTGGGTGTATTAATTTGTATATTCGGCCATGTTCTTTAAAATTCGATAACTTTTCATTATCTTTTGGTCCTTTGGGTTTAATGACGGACGTAAAAATGACTTGGTTGTGTAGCTAAAACCGTACACCGGCCCCTGCCTTGGTTGTATATATTGTCTTTCAGTATATGCGTTGTCGTAGAGAGCCTCGCGTTCTGCTCCAGATCAAAGGAGTCTGCCATTAACTCAAAGGGGAGTATCTAATGTATGGTCGAATATGCGGCCCGTCAGGACATTAGTCTGCTGGATAAAAGCCCGAAGATCAACAAAACATTAAAAGGTGTTGCACTGCAACAATGTATCAGGTTTTTGCAAGTTTTTAATAAAGTGTTATTGATGTGAACTTCTGTTGACATTCTGTGCTTTTAAATGTTTTAGAAATTATCCGTCATTAAACAAAAAACAAATAAAAAGCTAATGTGAAAAGTCGGGATATTAGTTCCAAAATTGGCCACCAGAGTTTTCCTGCAATATCAATCTTTTGAATGTCAAACGTGCGGTTCTTGACTATTAGTTGTAGATGTACTTTCAAAAGCTCCTGGATCTGCATCCCCCATTTTTAACGTATTTCAGAGAAGAAAAAAACACGTACATGTCTCGTCGGCAACTGCAAAAGCTACAGGTTTTGTGCCAACAAAGATATGATTGTCATCAGTGCTCGCTGCGGGCTTTTACCATCAACTGTTTTTTTCTATCACGGAGGGCCAAGTAGGCCATCTGTCACGAACAGAAAGTGATATAGATTTTTAAGCAATAAAGAGCTTAAGTCAGTCTATCATGAATCGATATGTTACTTTGTTAAAGGCAAACACGTGGCTAGAGTGTTTGACGTGTTAAAAACGTTCTGCCCAACGTTTTCATTCTAAGACTATGATACTGGAAGTAATCACGAACTGTATAGGCATTGTGTACTGCAAACACTAATTTCCCGTTACGTTATTACTGACTCACTTCACATTTGCAGACGCAGCGCTGCGATCTGTTACATGAGGTCAGCGCCGACTGAAAGAGCCTCGCACTTTTACAGAAGACACTGATCGATAATTTACGATTCAGATGGCGGTGAGAGGGATACAGGCCGCTCATTGAATGTTACGGCAGAGTAGAAGCAGACAAGAACATAATTAACGTGTAATAGAAATGGGCAAAGAAGAAATATAAATATTTCCCGTGCCTTTTGTGTGTGATGGCAAGATGCATTGTGCTTCAGCTCTGTCCATAGTCTTTCTAATGGTGTTAATAACCTAATTTTCTTTTTCTTGGGGCAATAGTTCACTGCATTATTTATAATTAATTTACTGCCAGAACGTACTCTCGCATAGCGAAATGGATTTGATTTTTCCAAAGACATCACTGAAACGACAAAAATAAAACATGCACTTTTTCCCATACCTCCGTTGGCGTCGGTATTCATCAGAAATTGTTAGACATCGACACTGTTCGTACATTCTTGGATTTGTGTTCGAGCTCTTACTTTCAAAACAATAGTAGTTCTTAATTCTTCCGTCTGCAAATGTGAAATGAACGAGTAATGCATCTTCTTGATTCTCTTTTGTTAGATCCAGCAGCAAATTATTACATCCTGAGAAAATAATTAGAAGCTCACTCTGCCGCCAAAATTAAACCATCCTGATTATGCGACATGTGGTGCACATGATGCAAGTGACGGAATCTCGACGGAAACTAGAAATCTCCCACCAAGGAGACTCCGCCCCAGAAGGGACAAGCCCTAAGCTCCCGGCATGTGTGTTGGTGTAGTGCATGCAGGTATAAGTGTAAGTAAAATATGTGGAAGCAAAGAAAGAGGAAGGTAAGAAAGATCGCGCGGTGTTCATGGTGCGTTTATTAGGGTACTGCTCGGGCAATCTCCTGGTGTTCATTGCAAAAACCACACAAAACTACCGGCCAGAGCAGCCAGACGCCAATTTTCCTCCAGACACTGCATAATGTGTAGTTTTGGCCTTCTAGCTGTAAAAAAGTCCGTTTTTCAAAGTAGGTACTCAGATGGGTATTTGTCTTATTTTGAAAGGTCCATTGTACATAAAATGGGAATTGATTTTTTTATGAGTAGGTGGCAGTAGAACAAATTCAAACATGCTCGTTCTTGCGTTGTCACTGGGCGGCTCTGTCAGTTGCACTTCACTATATCTCGTATGGAAGACCAATTTACTCGTACATCAATTGGCTCTTACACGAACATGCTGTCCATGTCACCGTGTAATCATTCACAAATTGTGTTTTCGAAGGTTCTTTTTCTTTTTGGTAGTGTCTCGAGATAAATAAAACGGGGTCTTGATTACTCATGAGGTGTTTTGAAAAATAAAGAAATTTTAATGTTTTCACGTCATTTTACAATTTTTTTCTTAGCTTTTAATATAGAATTTACTATAATTGACGCTTATGGCTATAAATACATTATACCTTGATCATTTGCCTATCAAAATCCAAAGAAATCAGCTGCTCTGAATGCGCAGTGTTTTTTGTTTTCGCAGGAAAGCACTCAATTTCTTGGAGGTTTGGTGCGAAAGCTCCACGGATGCAAGGTGTGACGGCGTAATTTCGTACCTTTTACACGAATTAGGAAAAGAAAGTATTAAAATTCACTACCACGTATCGGAAGACCAGTTGGGTGCTTAGATCTTGTCCCGAGTGATGCGATGCTCTTTAAGTTGAAGGAAAATTCCTGGAAGGAAAATCTCTCGCAAATGTACGTGTAGGCTGGCTTCAGATCTCACCATCCAGCGTGGGAGCACTACCATCTCCTCCTGGGATGAAAAATCATTACTCTCGGGCTGATGACCGCAGCAAAGGACGTGGCCGAAAACATCTGTCAATGTATGATTGAAGGTTGCAATGACCTAGATGTTGAAGCGACAAAAAAGAAGTAAGATTGTGGAAACGACCTTAATCTGGTTCTATATGTTTCTAAAAATTTAAACATTCAGTTGTTTAATAATGATAGCTGGATATTCTTGATATTTTGAATCCCATTTACTGTAATTCGGGACTTATCTCAAACAGTGAACCTACGTTCGAGCATCTCGCATTCAAAGTAGCGAAGCCCCAACTGAATATGAGAAAATACTAGAAAAAAAAGAGTAAACAGGATTCAAGAGAAATAAAGTTTTATCATACAATTCTTACAACTTAAATTTTTTATTGGTGAATTGTTTATTTAAAAACTTAAATTCTGTTACACAATCGTAAACATATGAAGTGCCGATGTATGTGTGTGGTTTTGTACACAGCAACTTTATTATGAAAGAAATAAAAGGAATGGTTCATATAGATCGATTTTCACTTGTGATACAAGAGTTAATATATGGAAATGAATGAAGTGACCACTTCTACTTTCATATAAATATATAAATTTATAAATGTATATATTTATAAATTTTACAGTTTATTCGAATGTCTGAAGTTAGTAGTCATTAATCGGTAAGTGAAAGTAGATACATTTGCTTTTGAAACACAATAAAATGTATATGTATATACAAAGCTATATTGAAGACGTTTACGCGAGATGTTTTGAAACTTTTTATTGTTTTGTATTCTTTTTATCGCTTTTAGCATCAGTTTCTATGAATTCTGTTACCGAAATTTAATATATTTATTGGTTGGAAGTAACTTGGAAAGATGGGGTAGGTGCTTGTTTATTCCAAATGCTCTTTTCAATACCAATGTGTAATTTATTGAAAATGCATAGGGAACTAAGTCTATATTCCTCTCCAAATCTGAACGAATTCTAATTGTAAGTGCTTTTAGAAAAATTGTGCGATGTATCTCGGAAAATACACTCGAATTCGAAATTACTTTAAAGCAAAGAATAAAAGGGTATATAACTGGTAAGCCAAGAGCATTTACGTACAACATTTTTAACCGTGCTATGGCTTATTGCATTATCCATGTACTACTCAGGAATCTTGAAGTATAAGGTGTTGTAAAACTCATTAAACGCTCGATAATAACGAGCATAGACGGAACAGAAGGTTTTATAACAGAGGAAACCCATTTCTAACCTGAAAAATCTAGAAATCTCTAAGAAGTTTACCTTGGAGAAATATATCTTACATTCTCTATTGTCTCACAATGAACGACAGTTATTATGTTCCGTTGCTTTATTGCTGTTCACTAGCATTGCATTTTAGTTTTTCATTATTCCAGTGCATTCCATTAATTTTACAAATATTTAACGTTTTAGTTTCCCTGTGTGTAATGAGATAAAAACGGACAATGGAAAGTTTTTTGGTAAACTTCGTAAAAAACGCAATTTTAGTATGAAAAATCAATATTAGGAAGGGATAAATAAATAGTTACGAATAAAAGCAGTAGCCCATTGATTTATATTACATTTTATTTTGTAGATTCTTTCGATAAGATTTCGTAATTTTACAGAACGTAATCCTCGTATTATTTGAACCACTAATATGGTATGACATCATTAGTAGAAGAATCATATTAATTATGTAGCCATCTCGTGAACAAACTCTTCACTAAACGAAGATTCAAAAAAAATCTTCATTATTTTTTCATTCAAATATTTTATTAAAAATTACCCTTGCACCAAAAAAATTAATTAATTGTGAAGAACGCTCAGAAAAAGGTGAAAGTAAACAATTCAAATTGTTTTTGAGAAAAGCTTGATTACGAATTTGCGCAAAATATTCTTGTAAATTAGGTGGTCACTAGTACCTTATGATAAAATGTCAGGATGGTTATCTATGGTGAGATCTTAAAATGGCGTCTATCTAATCTTTTTACGTTTTCTAGTTTTATATTTGTCAGCATGTTCCACGTTATAATTAACGACGTTGTCATTGCCAACAATATTGTTTAATGCAATACTGTTGGCAATGACGTCTTTAATTATTTTATGAAAAATGCCAAAGATATCACACCACAACACCTATGTTCCACGTTACTCGCTTATTACTGTAAAACCACTGATGGACGTGAAAATTTCTCGGAAACTAGTTCTGGTTCTTGTAATTTTAATATATTATGAAAACTACAAACAAGTTTTTTGTATTTTGGTTATTTGATTGTCATTGTATTAATTTGAACTATCACGAGACATCTTCTGCCACCGCCGAATTGATAAATGATTGTCGTTTGTCAGAACATTATGGCGATGAGTTGTTTTACTTGTCATGCATCATGACATGCACTTCGAAAATGAATTGATTTCCTCATTCTACATTCAGAGAAATAGCAGCCAAGAGGAGTAATATTGTTAATCTCTTTTGAAAGCGGAGCGGTGCATATGAAACGTAACCCAGCTACAAATCAAATTATTCACAATTTGATAGTATTGAACTTCAAAGACCTGTAATAGCAACAAACTACAGGCTGACGAGCTTTAATTGTAAGGCATGACACCAATAAGATCTGTTTTCTGTATTCATACGTTTTGGATGACATCCATGATCGTGTCTATTCTGAGCGGTAGTGAATAATCGGCCAAACCCTCATTCTAAACTCTAAGTAGAGTAAATATTTCCTTCATTGCCAAGTGTCTTCCTGTTTTATCGTACAACCACCAAGTTACCAGCCATAAATTTTGACTGATGTAAGTGATTGAGCTGAGTTCGCGCGCGTGTGCTTGCAGGTAGTGTTGGCGGTGCTGGCGCTGCTGGCGGCGGTGGCGCTGGCGGCGGAGGCCGGCGGGCCGGAGCTGTCGTACGGGCACGGCGGCGCCGAGGGCCACGAGGGCACCCCTCTGGGCCGCCCGGACGACGGGTCGCACGGGCTGCCGCTGGCCGCCGGCGGCCACTACGGCCAGTCGACCCAGACGAAGGCCTAGCTGCCCCCGCAGCCTCCCAACATCGCGATGCTGCTCGCGTGGATTAAGCAAATGAAACGGTCCATTTTTAACTCTGGCATTTCCAGGGAGGCCACATTCAGAAGCCCAGCGGCGCTTGCTTGTTTTCATAAATTTCAATTTTTTTATGAAGCTTAAAGTCACTAAATTGGTTTCGGATATGATATTTTATTTAAACATGGTGTCATCCTTTACAGTGTGTGCTAGAATTGTAGCATCTACAGCATCTTTGGCTATGGGTTCAAAAATATTCCGGGAAATTCTTTTCAAAAGTGAACATTAAGAATATATTTTGGACACATTGGTTGTATTTTAACCCTTAGTTTAATATAATTTAATACATTACTGCTACGAAGATTCATCGGTCTTTTTTGACAATAAAAATGTAATATGTTTTGTCATTAAATACACATGTTGAACTGAGAAATTCGGTTATTTTTTATTCCAGAAATTGTACAATAATTTTTGTTTAAATGAATGCACATCCTAAACCCTTAGCTAAATCAATTTATGGAAATCGACATTGAAATGAAAATTAAAGCTGTGTGCTCCGGAGTCCCCCCTCTGGTAATGTACAGATCCATTTTTCCTAGAGTTAAATTAGTTTCCTGCGGAGACTAATCTGACCTCAACGTTTCAATGACTGCTAATCCCTGCACCAGTGTCGCGTGTTTCCTCAAATTCCTTGCCAGAATGTAAGGTTATGTGTATTAAAAATTGTGAGTTCGAAAGAGGACTAAAATCTCAATTTACTTTTATTCATTCTAATTTCTAATACAGATGTACATCGTCACTGACATCTTTATCTATACATACCCTCTTTCTCTTTTAATTATTTTTCTGCCAATTGTTTTTATGGAGAGTACATGATGCATTGAAATATCTTGTGTAATGTGAGGACAATACCAGCCACAAGGTGTGCTGAAAAATGTCAAAGCGCATAATCAAGGGATACATCTTAAACCTGAATATCAGCAATACCTTGCAGTTCCAAGTGAGCAAATTGTTTGATTCACTTTAGTAATGAAATTCATTTTTAGTGAACCTTAAGTAGTTGTAGTTAAGTGGTTGTTGAGATTCTTTGTCCCATGCACGAATGTTTTGTAAAACAACATAAAATTCACCAAAATCTAGTGTTTTAATTTTTTTCATTCAGGAAGTTCACAATGAATCATGAGAGGTATTTCGATTGTTAGTGATTTCGGTACGTCAACTACTATGGTCATTTGTCTTGTAAGTGTAGTACATGTGTTTTGCTTGGAAGCTGGCGATGGTCTTCCCTCGCTGGATAACAAGATCCGGCGCAGACTTACTGTTCGATAGCCGAGTTTTCCCAAACCAGGTATCTCCAACCAGTGAGGCACCACCCCACCCACAAGCTCTAAGCTCCGGTCTCCGGGCATGTGTGGTAGTGTAGTGTTTGTAAGTAGGTGGTGAGGATAAAACAAGGAAGAGATAGGAAAGATCGCGGGCGGTCCGTGGCCCGTTTGTTATGGTACTGCTCCGGCATTCGCTTAGTGTTGATTGGAGAAACCACGGAAAACTACCAATCAGAACCGCCGGCCGATAGAAGTCTCCTCCAGGCTGCGACTGAATTCGACCTAGCTGAGAAGCTAGTGACGAAACTCCTGCTACCGTCGGGATACGCACCAAGGACTTCCTGGTGAGAGGGACTCCAAAGACATCAGTTGCAGCTCTCAGCCACCGAGTTCGTATATCGATTCTATGTTTGAACACTTAAAGAGGCACAGCGTTTCGCACGTCACTCGATCGCTTCCATAAGCGTGGGGTTATCCGCCCATTGACGAAAGAGCTCCCGTGGTTGTGATAGCAGCGTTTGCGCGGCGGTGGCGGGAATGCGTGGACGGAGCATGCCAGGAACGACCTCGCCTTCAACCAGCCACCGTCTCTCTTCTGCCCCTCCCTCCTCCCTTCCTCACCCAGTCCCTCTCTCGAGCTTCTTGCGGCAACAACAATAAAGTTTAGTTTCTCAACGGAACGGTTGTTTTCTTCACCCCCACCTTCCCCTTCCCTGTGCGAAAGCGTTGATCCAAGGTTGCCAGCTCTGCGACTGGGGAGGTTGCCTGCAACTGATCGAATCAATTCTTCTCTTAAGAACTTTTCTTAGCAGGAGATATACTACGTATACGCGTTGTATCTCATTGGTATTCATTTTTACCAGACTAATCGAAACCAAAAGGAGGGTTCTGTTTTCCTAATGGTGTGTCTGTTTTTACTTTCTTATCGTCTGATTCGGCTAATATTCGTATGCGACATGTGTTTACATCAGTGACAGAGAGTATATATCAGAGACGGCAGACAATGTTAAACGGAAAGCCCTTATTTTCGTGGAGGGGAGAA
>BOPP01000110.1:3926225-3944226 GCA_017312745.1 Gryllus bimaculatus
GTTTTGTGTGTCTCCCTCTCGAATGAGCATTACGTTAACCCCTAGTAGCACTGTAGCAGCTCTCGATTTTATCGGTCAGTACCATTTACAATACTCGCTATCATTGGAGTAGGTTAGGCACGCGCGGCGAATAATCCTTCCCCACAGGTTTGTTCTCTCCTCTCCAGCCGGAGGAGAAGATCTGTAACACCAAACGAGGAGGTGTTATTGACTTAAAAAGGGAATCGTGCATTCACTAAAATGTGAAAAAAATGATTTTGTACTCACCAGGAAAATGCGAAGGACATTGGAGACATGTTGACTGTGACATTCAGAGAAGGTGGACTGGCCTGCAAATCAAAGAGACATGGGTCTTTGATCTGAATACAAATGTAAATTGGAAAAATGTCTTATTTCTTTAATAGAGGCTAAAAACATAACTTACGCCTGTCTGGTGTATGCCTTCTAAAATGTTTGAGTGCTTCTTGAATTGAAAATTAATGACTTATTTACGTGGCTTCTTCTTGCAATCCAGGACGCACATCATTGAATATGAATAGGTACTGCATTCCACCTGCTCTTCCTGCTGCAGTCAACATTCTTCTAGGCATGAAATGTTCCATGCACACATACATTCTGTGTATCAGTGTTTGCAATGGGAAACAGCCAATGTTGGGTCTCCAATTGCCATAAACCAATTCATACACCTATATTATATAATAATGCTTGTATTACATAAATTATCTAAATAATACGAAACAAAATAGTATTAGATTTAAGGTTGTTGTATAAAAATGACTATAAATAATAAATTGGTTTGTTAACAATTGTTAAAACTAGTTAGGTTATGTTAGCAAAATTAGATGTTTTTTTATAAAAATAGCCACAGATTATTTGTAAATATATAAAAAATACCATTATTCGAAAAATGTTAACCATTCAGAATCATGCCATATATTTCATTTCACTTACCGTTCAGGTTCACTTGGAAAAGAAAACAACCTCGTTGTCTTTTTCCGCATTTCCCTTTTGTTATTGTGGCAATTGGGACCCACAACGCCTATATTTCGGCATTTCTTACTAAAATTGCCAAAACAACAAAACAAAATCAAATCACGTTGGCAAACGTGCAGAGAATGCGAACAACAAGAGAAACCGTCGTATACTGTCGTCCTTTTTAGCGAACAAATCCCACAAACAAAAAGTTCTGCTTTTAAAATTAGTTCTCAAAAGCCCCTGCACAGCGCCACTTTCCAGGGTGGCAGATAATGGCGGACTTACCTCCCCTCTCACCGTCTCTCACCACTCTCTTGTCCTCCCACCTACTACTTTCAAATAAGGACGTTTTACCAGCTATTAAGTCACACACCCCCCTGATCAGTGATGTCAAGGTCTCCTGCTGGTGGCAGTGGTAGGCTTCGTGCAACGTGGCAGCTATCAATAATAATCCTACCTTCGGCAGGTAGTATAATATAATTTTATAAGGTTATAAATTTTATAAGGATAAATCACAAGTTTCAAACGTATTAGATAATAATGTTTGAATAATATCTATGTATGTTAGCACACATGCTTGTGAACAAGCATTTTCAATAATGAAATTGCTTAAAAACAAGCGCAGGGTTCGTTTAAGTATGGAAAAATAGTTTACAAATTTGTCTCGCGGAATTTGGAGAGTATGATATTACCAACGTGGAATAGAATGTAAATAAGATTCGCAGAGAAACACAAAAGTAAAAATAACAACAAACGTTCTTAAATTTGTTTATCTAAATCCCGCCTAATCGCATTTCATGTGGAAAGCATAATAGTGTTCATGGCGACTTTATCTACTGCTCTCTTGTGGTGATCAACAGCGAGAAGGGACGATTTCGTCGTGCTATCCATGCCACGGATATCTGCGGGTGGTAACATCGGCCTTGAAGTCACTGGTTTACATTCTTCCTGACTGCGTGAGTGTCGTAGGCAATTAATTACAAGATACCTGAAAATGCCGCATGTTGGTTAAAAGATATCATTTTCGAAATCTTTTATAAAATGTTTGGCAATTTTCCTTATGTTAGGTAGATATTTGATAACGTGCGTGTAATATGCAATATAAAGTTACTATAAAACAATATGACGGACAGAAGGACTCCATTTTCTTGATATATTGTTCCTAGCTCAATATTACATTTTTGAACTCTAGAAATGTGGCGGACAGTTGGGCGATTTCTTCTTGTCAAAGACGTTGAATGCAAAATATAATTTGTTCGGAAATGGTTCTTTCTTAGAAAGTAAAATTAAAATATAAACCCACGGAAGGGAGTCATAAGAGACATTATGACTTACAAAAGAGGAAAAAAATATTCAACCCCGTCACCCTATTGGACAAAAAAGTGTTTACAGCAACTTAACGTAACCCAGGAGACCTAGGTTCCATTCCCGGTTTAATAACTTTTTCGAACAATTTGAAACAAAGAATATTGTAATATCAATCGGATTTCTATTCATACCCACTCTCTATTGTCCCTGTCCGTGCATTCAAAAAATCTGAATATCCATTTTAAGAATCATTATATTATTAGTTTCAGATGAAAAGCGTCAAACATTCCTAAACGTACCCTGCGAACGCTTTTGGTAGATGGGTTATTCCAAAATGAGCATTTTACTTCAAAAAAATTGAATGAGTCTCAAGCTTATTTCAGGTGGTTGAAAGAGAGAGTTTTTGAGATCATATACCTTGTGATGTTTTGTGAAACTGAACACAACCGATACAAAGTAATTCCTTTGCTAATCAAATTCTGAAAATTAGGCAAAATATTTTTAATGTGTCATTTTAGGCTTTTGTAGCCATTAGTTTTTATTAAAAGACTCAAGAAATGTTGAAAATAATTTTTAAAAGGATATACTGATATAGCTTAGAAATTGTAGTCCCTATAGACAAATCTGAAAATTAAAATTAATTCTGGAAACAATCTACTATCTTTGGATTACCTACTGTATATTATTAATTTGGTTTAAAAAATGACTTCGTTTCTTTATTCAAAAGTACTCTTTCAGACAGTTAATTTAATCGATGTTACAGATTGTATGTTTCATGCATAATGGACATTGGCGAAATGAGTTTTACTTTTTTATTATCATTAAATCCACGTGCCAAAATTTATTTTTTGAAAATTATTTACACATTTTCTCTTACAGATCTATATATTTTCATTATATCATTTTCACAACGTAATAAGTAACGTTTTATTGAATTATCTACTTGAAACAACCAAATACTTACAGAGTGTGTTATGAAATTTACTATAAAAAAATAAAATTAAAATAAGGTGAATTTGTGCAAAGTTAAATTAAAAACTTTAAGTTGTTGAGAGTTCTTAGAGTGTTATTAATTAATTGAGAACGAAATCTCCAAATACCGGGATCGTATATATTTGTATTATTATTCGCACACTGTTTTAAATGTTTGCTGTTGCAATCTAAACTATAATGCTGAACTTTGGCATCTGTCACGTCAATAGGATACCATGAGCAACGGCCCAAGCACACTATAGGAAAATTATTATGCAAAAGTACAATTTTAAGCGTATTGTGAAAACATTTCGAATGTTCAACATCATTCCAAGAGTATTTAATGTGGTGTACATGTTGTAACATATGCATGTATTTCGGTATGTTTTTAAAACCAGCTTCTCTTTGATTCGTATTTTTGAGAAAGTTAACGTATTGTCCACAATAGCACGAAGGTGGTGCATTCCTGAATTTTTTTGCCTTTGTCTTAATTTGTTTCAACAAATCCACCCAAGAAAGGGCACTAGTGGGAAGTATTACTTCATCGAGGTCTAGCGGAATTACGTACTTGTATGCATAAATATTCCTATACAAACAGTCATTGATCGATATAAGATCATATCTATCTTTCATGTATAGATTGTGGCGTAGAAACAAATTGCGTAGCTTTGGAATGTTAGGTAGCCCCCCAGGTAGAGTCAAAGGCGTTACATCTACTAGCCCCTCCTCTGCGTAATATTCAAGTACTTTCAACATTTTGGCATGCACGTGGAGATAGTAAACAAATATTTTATTTGCCCCGAGTATACGAAGCAGTTCTATCCATTCTACCAAAGAGAATGATATATCTGAATTAACATAGTCAAGGCTCTTCACACATACAGCAAACTTCTGCTTTTTTTTGCTTCTAGTATATATTATTCGTAAGTTATTTTTTGCTTGATCGCATTTATTTTGAACTAGCGATACAGAGGATGGAATTATCGTTTTGAACTTTGGAATTGGGCAAGTCATTAAGTATGGTTGGTAAGAACCTTGATTCGTAAAGTTAGTCATACTTATATAATTATATTCTATTACATTCGCAAAAACTGGATCAGTCAACTTTTGAAACCATATCTGACAATACATCTTTACGGTAGGATTTATTTGATTGACCATACCAAGTATACGAATTCTGGGCTCTACGAGTTTTAATGACCTATTATCATAATATGCCCCATACAGATAAAATGTCGTATTCTTTGTTCGCAAGAGTTGCCAATACTCATTACTGAATTCTTGTTCAAACACTTCTGGAAATCTCACACAACTATTTCCTTTTGATTTCCTTAATTTTCTTCGTTCTTCCCACAAAACAATGGGTAAGTAGCGGTTTCGACGTTGCACGTACTTTGCAATTTGTTTTAAGTTAAGTCTCTTTGATGTATCGATTCTTGGTTTAACCTTGAAGAAACTTTCTGGATTCTCTCTTGGGCTCTGAAAAATCTTTGCTATGGAGCTCGAGAACATTCTCATTCCTGTGATGGCTGATAGCGACACGTTTTGCATCAGAAGGAGAAATACACATAATACCACAAGCACCAGCAATTGGTACTGGATCGCAGAAATCATATCCTGCAAAAATAAGAGAACGTTGCATTCTGAAGTTTACTTTCTGAGCGACTGTAAATATGAAAGACTAATTGGCTAAGTAGTGCTATGTCATTTACCGAACTATAGAAAATATTACATCACAGAGAAATCAATCAATTGAGAGAAATCTACAAAAAAGGCAAAAGTTTAAAATTTTGTAATTAATAGTGCGTGATTTATTAAATTCTAGTTATCTAAAAAATAAATATTGTAAGATATGTTTTTATAGTACGTGACAGAAGAACTAACATATTTATAACTCCATGAGTGCTTTGGAAATTCTCGAGAAATATTCATCAGTAGCGAAGCGATGAGTCCATTTATATGAGAATTACCAAAAGCGTGAATGGGATTTACTAAGATTATTTCACGAATGATACCATCTAATTAATTAAAATTAATATTTAACATTTCCTATAATATTCTAATTAATGTTACATACAAACTGTAAAACTGAGATCGTACAACAGACTTTGAAATGTCAAAAGGATCCAAATATACGTAACAAACTAGTTTAAAAATAAAATAATTCTAATATACAGCTATTAAACTTACAATTTTGAAAAATATAACTCGATGAAACTTTATAACTACAGAATATGTCACTTTTGAGGTGGTATATTCAGTTCAGAGACAAAAGCATAGGCTGACTAATTTTCATTACTTCTTGGCATAGTAACTCACCGTGAATCACCGATAAAGCTGTAATTCATTAAGAATTAATAGTTTTTACTTCTATTAAAACACAATGAATTATTCATACACAGGGTAGAAATTAATATCTGATGAAACAAAAGAATGAATTCACTGCAACTTGATTCCCATAACAATCAAGTACGGAGGAAGTGAATGACAAAAATTACAAATCTCGTATTTCGTGGTTAATGACAGTTCCTATTGGTTAATTTCTCATTGGTTAATTTCAAATTGAGAATAACGGTAAAAATTTTAGAAAATCGTAAACATTATTTTACATACAAATTTTAGAATTTCCCAATGTTTTAGTTTCAGTTTTGATTTTTTTATTGAATTTCAACTTTTATTGAATTTACAACTGTTGCCGAAACTTCTGTTATATATAGCTGTTATTATAGTCCAGTTTAAAGGTATCTGACCCAGGAAAAATTCTCAACAGTTGTATGTCCTTTCTACTCAACGCTTATTTATGATTTGAGGGTGGTTAATTCGAATTTGATGTTCGTCACCTCAAAAAAGGTCAACATCACACAGAAATTTGCAAAAACCCGAAAAATGTCGCCGTTTTTCGTGTTTGGCGTATATCTTTAAAACTATGCGTTTTTTCGATACAATTCTTACTTTTTTAAAATCTAAACGTTGCTTCATCAGTAACATACCGCAAATAGAGTATTTTCATCTTCCATGGAACTATCAGTATAATAAGAGTTATAATGTTTATATTTTTCACTAATTTCAAGGAATAGATTCGTATAAACAATTGAGATGAGTCATCTTTTTCATATTTATCTAATTCCATGTTTATTGGTAATTTAAATGATTGCGAAGAAGATATAGAGTGATACTCAGTCAATTCATTCACGTATTCCACATAGAGTAGTTGTAGAGGCTTAGGTAAACGAAGGTGTGCAAAGAGAAAGGTAGAATATTAGGTCTTTTCTTAATCAAAGGCAGAATTTCCTGGGTTCGTCTAGACTTTTGTCGCATGTAACATTATAAGTTCATTTCTTCTTAGAAACAAAAGTATGAAATATTATTCAAATTATTCACTTTTCACACGACTAGATTAAAGGCACCAATATTGAGTCGTGAAGTCAAGTTTTGAATACTTTCAAGGCATTTCATTTTCTTTGGTCCCGTTAAGTCATATAAAATAGATGCGTAATTAATTGGGGTTCTAATTAGTAATGCGTTTCAGCGCATGACACCAAGAGTTTCTTTTTTCGAAAATACCCGTTTTCTCGCAGCATTACAATACTTTGTTTATATTGCTTAAGCACTAGGCGAGAAAGTAAAACCAAGAGGGAAAATTTCTTGAAGCATGTGTTTTCATTGTCTCGGACAAATTTACAATGACCCACAATGTTTGTATTGAACCTATTGATTGGTATGTACATATTCTAGGAAACCATAATTGACCGTTCTGTAGTATTTTAGGCCTACTTTCAAGATATCAGAAATCTATTACCTGTTGTGAATACAGGAGCGCGACCAGATGATGTAGTATCACGCATAAAAGATCCATGATATATGGAGACATGTTTAATAGTTACATCTAACAAAACATGAGAGTTTGCCGCAAGCGCTCTATTCTTAGATGTGGCAGGGGGGAAAACTGAATATAATGGTATTAGAGTTTTACAGATAACTCTTCCTGATGTTGTTGAAGAACGAAACTTATTATTACAGATATAAAACCGGACATCCGAACATTTAAACGCAAGAAAGAATTCTTGGTTGCGAAAGAGGTCAATTTTAGAATAGAAAAGTGATCAAATAAATTATGTTAATGCGAAAATCCTTCAAACATTTCTGGTAAGATAATAACATACATAAGTCACAATAAGGGCTGGTTATATGTTGATACATTGTGTAACCACGCCGATGTAGAGTTTAGTTTACTTTTAAACATTATTAACGTAATTGAGCCTCAAGATACCCCCAAAAACGGAGTACCCTTCACATTACGAAACTTTGATATATAAACCTACTAAAGCATTGTAATATAATATATTTGATAAATATTGAATTACAACGAAATGTATTCAGTGAAGCTGTTACTATTACCGGCTTTAAAAGATGTCAAGTTTTCATACATGAATTCCAACAAGAACTAGAAACGGCACGTCTCAGTTCATGAGACTTCAGTTTACTAATAAATTGTGTTTTTCACTGAAAATCAGTAAAATTGACAAAGGGCAGACTTTTTAAAGAAGGCGTAGATATATTATATTTTAGTCATAGGTGTATATGGTAGGTAGTAAGTATGATCTCGAGCGGGTGATTCCCAAAAGTATTAGGTTTTGCTTCTGAACGTATAACCAAAACCATAGGTAGGGAATGAAGAAGTTTTATTATAGATTTTATTGAATTATTAACGTTAAAAATTGTCTAATAATTATCATTACACATTAAATTCACTTTTTCAAATTAATCTGCTTATATTAATTCGAGACTCCATGGAAACGAAATGGCGGTTGCAGCAAGTTATTTATATGTACATTAATATACATTATATATTAATGTCGTAGTATGTACACATTGTTGCGAAATATAGTACGTAGGACAATTTTCTAATTTATGAGCTCACAATACAACAAATCCAAGAGGGGAAACGAAAATACCTGTTCTACTAGATAATATGTATTTCAAATATCAGTCATGTCGAAGATCGCAGGATGAGATTAAAAAGTTCATCGTGACTCGATGTCTTACCATTTCGTTCATATTACTCCTTTATTCCCATTGTATAAACTAATCTTTTTACCTACCTTCCTCGTGCAATTACAATGGAATCCAGAGTCTGCATGAAACGAGCCGGTTTTCTCCTCGGTGGGAGGAGATCCTATCTGAAGCGCATCTCCGCGCACGCGCATCTGTGGATGACGGCTTCCAGCGAACGCTCCTCGGGGAATACCCTCCGTTGCCGCGTGACCCGGCGGGCGCGCCGACCGCAAGATCCGCAACCACCCCTCGCGGATTTTCCTCCGCCCGCCCTTATAAACCCGGGCCCGCGCGCCACACGGCTCTTCAGCGGCGATGCACCGCGCGCTTCGCACTTCGACGCTGCTTCTGTTCGCGATGGCGGCGCTTCTCGCCATGGCCACGGCGCAGTACTACTGGGCGGCGCAGGGGCAGCCGGTTAGCGGCGGGGGCGGCTCCTTCCGGACGGGCGGGTTCGCGCGTCCCCGCGACGGCGGCTTCGCCCGCTCGCCCTCGCGCCCCGTGCGCCCGCCGATATCCCGGCCCTTCTACGCGCCCAACCCCGTGCGCCTGTAGGAAGCGGGGCGAGGGCGACCAGGCCGGCGGTCCACTTCACACGGCACCACGCAGCAGCGCTTCTGTTCTTTGGCGTAGGTATTGACATCGATTACTGTAGAGATAGACGGTGATATAACGGGAGGCACTTGAAGTTAGCGACCCTAGTGGCCAGACCTGTCATAACCACTGTGCTATCAAGTATGAAGTGTATAAGTTTGATTTTTTTTAGTTTACCTACGATTATGTTTACTTACGTTGCTCACAGTCATACGGAAGCTATTGTATATGCATTGAAATTTGAATTAGTCGTTGATTTTCCAGGTCACGTCCCTAGGTTCTCTAGTCAGCAGTACTCTCCCATTAAACTTAAGAGAAAGGTTCAAAGAATCATGTATTGTCTATATACATACTATGTAATCGAAAGTATCAGGACACGTCCAAAATGGTGTTATGATGTGGTCGTATTTTCATGAAGGGAGCTTGCATCCCTTGTTGTTTTGTGTGACACTATCACGGCACTAGCCGTCGTTGATGTTTTAAACATCTGCTTGCTTCCAACTGTTCAAGAGCAGTTCGGTGATAGCGATTTTCATCTTTCAACACGATCGAACATCTTTTTATATCCGCCTGTGGTGGAGTTGTTACATGACAGTAACATCCCTATAATGATCTGACCTGCACAGAGTCCTGACTTCAATTCTATCGAACACCTTTGGGATGTTTTGGATTGCCGACTTCGTGCCAGATCTCACCAACCTACATGAATACTATTTCTCCTGAGTGCAGCACTCCGTGAAGAATAGGCTGCCATTCCCCAAGAAAACTTCCAGCATGTGATTGAAAGTATGCCTGCGAGAGTAGAAGCTATCATCAAGGCGAAGGGTGGCCCTATTGAATTCCAGCATTACCGATTAAGGGCGCCACGAACTGACAAGTCATTTTCAGCCACGTGTCCGGATACTTCTGACCACATAAGTAGAATCTGTATCATTTGTTCACGCTTGGCAGCGTGGGGGCCATGATGAAAAGACATGTGAACTGGTTCGGCACATGTCTGGATTTTTGCTCCTTCAGCGCAGCATTAGATAGGTCACGAACTACGTGAGGACAATACGGGCACTTCGTTTGAAAAGCCAGGCGAGACGCTGGCCGCCACGCTGCATGGCATACGACAGGTGTTGAGAAACATTTTGAAAGTGGAATAGTGTGACAATTCTTGACGCTGCCCAAATCGAAAATAACAAGATGAACGTATAGTTGAAGATGCAATACATTTAAAAAGTGTTTCCTATATCTATTTCAATGACTAGTAACAAGTTAATATTTTTCGTACTAGCTGAATTTAAAATTCCCGCTAAATTGTGACGCAAACTGGTGCCTGAAGGTTATTGACTGTTGCTGTCTTTACATCCTGGTGGGAACGCTGTTGTGGCGATTTGTGGTGCACTCCCGCCATCAACAGCCAGAGTGTCATCGCCACTAGAGCACAGTACAGGATTTCTGATAAGTCACCCCCTATTTTTGGATATCTGTGTTTTATTTATTTATGAACTAATTTTTTACAACTATTTTTATTAGAAACAGTGAACACTTTTTAAAATCTCCATATGAACTCCAGCATTCTCAATGCTTTTTTTTAAACGAACTTGTACGTTCTATGCTGCTGTCTGCAGGATCGTTCGTGAAAGATTGGTTAACGCGTAAAATATTGCTGCTTCAAATTCATTCAAGGTCTTTGGTTTCCTCTTGTAAACCTCCTCCTTAGCCCACCCACCGCCCAAAAATCGCAAGGCGTTAAATTAGGGCTGCGGGTAGGCCATTCATATGCACTATGCCACTCCATTGATCTGGGAAATGATCATGCAGCCATTCGTGGGCATCATGTGTAAAATGTGGATGTGCTCCGTCCTGCATGCAGTGAGTTCGTGTTGAAATTACAGGCTATACAGTGCTTTTTTAGGCCTCTTCAAGAACATTCTCTTCTTTTGTCGAAGTTTGTGGTCTTTGTGAACTCCTTGCATCGGCGATACTCCCTGTTGTTAGTAATTTAGAATGGTAAATTAGAACTGTTTTTGCATGTATCCCTCGTTCACCCCTCCACCACCTTTGTAGTTGCACCGTAGATGCGCAGACCTCATAACCAGCTGCTATTCTGGTCCACTCTTCGATACTCAACACAGGCGGGCGTTTTTCAACTGAGATAAACATGTTAAACAAAACCAAAAGGACTACTCTTTTTAAAAGATTTGGGTGCAAAAGCATTAGCTCATAAATCAAGAAATTGTAGTTATTAAAAAATAGGGAGTGACTTATCAGGCACTGTAGATGGCAGCGGTCGGACACGGATACGGACGCGCCACAGAGATTCTTTGTTGACAGGTTGTTCACCATGCAGCCGCCAGCGCCAAAAGTCGGATCCTTCCGTTCCCACGTTCAGTGACTGTGTGTGAAGGGGCTCGCGCTTCTCGCTGCCGCCGCCGCGAGACTCTGTGAAGGCGCCTCAGAATTTGGAGAAGGAGAAGGGATGGAAAAGCAGATATTGTGTGTATGAGACTCAGTAAAACGTACTTTATCTTCGACTGTGCTTCTGTGATTGAATTTGCTGCACCAAAGGAGAGTTTATAGTTCTTAAATCAGATAAAATTGTATTTGATTACATAAATTCGTTTCTTGTCAGTGTGACGTGCATCGCTTGTTTAAAATATGTAACTGGTATTTGCTTTATTATTTGTGTCTCAAGAATAAAATCGTACATTTAAACATCAAATAAATTAGTATGTGTATTTCTAATCAAAAGGCAAGAATTCTTTAGGTTTCATTTTGTAACACCAGAGTCTAGAAAAAAGCCATCAATATGAGGTATATCTACAATGACTGTGTCTCGCAATATGGTCAGGTATCACTCTTGGCATCTTCTGACATGAGTGCACTGTAATAACGGACGTTATGTTTTGTACCGCATCACAAAACCACATCCTCATTTGAAGGTGTTTTTCTTTTGCTTTGATTCCAAATGTTACCTCTACGTATAGCAGTAGTTTGCAACTCCATAAACCAGGGACGTCAAACAGGGCATGTATGTGTTCGAATCACGCTTGCCCGCAGGCCCGCAGCCAGGGTTGGCATTTCACAGGGCTGCACAACCTGTAGGCACTTAAGAAGAAAGTTAATATAAATTAGTGGTGCATCAGAATGACACAGACTTTCCAGAATACGTTTCTATTTCCTTTGATTTCGGCTAGCTATTCGTACTTGCTTCATACTCTTGCCAGCTTTCATCTATTGCCGCCCAAAGTATTTTTTTTTAAATTCCTCAATTTTTCAGTTTTCATTACTATTAAGTACAACAGAAATATTACTTTATTAAAGAACTACGCTATTAAAGGACAGTAAAACCACACCATAAATGGCACGTTTCTTTAAAAAAATTGGTGCTGTTTTTAAGAAACTGGCGTTTGATGATTTCTGAAAATGAATTTTGAGCTAATTTTCACAGAAAACGGTTGCGTTTTCGAGAAACATTATTTAAATATCATGTACTCATCAATATAAAATGTGAATAAATCCCCGATAATGTAAATATTAACAACGTGAGGGACAAGACAAAAAATTACACCTTGTAATTGCTTTTTAAAAAAAGAATACAGCAATGTGGCATTTATGTCTACTTTTAGTGTGAATTTTACAATATCCCTGCGCGAAGTTTAAAGAAATAATTTAGAGCCTTTTTAAGACAGTATTTTTTTTGTAATTTGTTTTTAAAATTGCCTATATTGCTCTCAATATTGGGTGCAAACTATTAAATGTTTCGAAAACTGTTCATGATCAAAATAAAAGAACTAATTATTTACAACAAATTTCATTTGAAGAATAAATCTATCTGTAGAATAATATTTTTAGTTGTAGGAAAAGACCGAAAAAAACGAGATAATTTTAATAATAAAGAAATAAACGATTAATTTCTAAAATTGATAGATAACCGTGAAATTGGACCAACGCAAGTGTATTTTACTCTAATCTTTCTAGAAGTTTAAAGAAAAAATATGGCTCCACATTTGAGACAATTTTGAAAATGTTCGGAGGAGGGTTTATGTAAAGTACCCCTAATTTTAAATAATGTTTTTCTAAATCTCAAACCTTAAACTTGAGCCAGATAGACAGGAGTTTCTTCTATTTGAAAAAAATGTACGTTTGGTTTAGGCGCTAATAGTATTCACAGACAAACGGATAGACGGACGTTTTTAAGGAAATAGAAAACAACAGTTTTTTAGGGGATCAGGGGATCCCAAAACACGTATTTCCGTTGAAATGTCGAAATTGATTTTCCGTAGCATTACATAGCTTCTCGTCTACTATGATAATTTTGAGAAATCCAGATGATAGAGTTAATTATTCGCCTTCTTTCAAATAGAAAACAATTTTACGACATATCGCCCAGAACACATGACTATTTCAGAAACTGCATTGTTAAATCTTGAAGTGAAAACATGAAACCCTCTGGACATTTTCAAATTTTCTCAAAAACGGTTCCAAATTTTTTCTTTATATTTCTTGTAAGAAAGTGGTCTAGGTCCGATTTTTACGGTTAACTTTGAATTTTGAAAAATTTCAAAAGTATATTTTTTTCGAGTCTTGCTGTATTATGTATGGCAAGAATTTGAACTTGCCGCGCGCACGTGTTGAGCACAGCGCGCGCTCTGAGGCTGCGGAAAGCAGCAGTTCGAGCGGGACATGCTCGATCGGCCCCGTGGCAGAGTTCGAGTCTCTGCTTACAGCAGCACCGGATATATAAAGGGCCTCCCGGCACCGAGAAAGTACCATTGCAGATAGCACAGTGGAAGTTCGACGCGGCCGGCTCTACGGAGACTACGTCAGCGAGTGTGCTGCGAGCTACAGTCGTGGGGAGAGGAACCCAGATCGACCACGCCCCAGGGAGAGGGCCTGCTTGTTCGAGCCTACGCGCCAGCGAGAAGTCGAATAGCCGTGCCTTAGATGCGCGGGAGTGGTGGCGCATCGCGCCGGGAAAGCTGTCTAACTTGGGGCGTTTATATGTTCTTTTGGAAAAGGGTTCATGGATGTACAAATTTTGGTGAATAAACTGTTCGTTGAGTTTCAACCCTGTACTGATTAGACCAAGAACATAACACCAACCACCAATAAATTAAAGATAGTGACTTTTCTTTCAAATGAAATTTGTTGTCCATACTTCATTCTTTTGTTAACGTCATATACATTATTTTTTGAAAATTTTAGTGGTTTTCGCGCCACATTGCTTGCAATATTTGCAGTTTTAAAAAACACAATTAACAAAAACAATATTTTCTCGAAAACGGCTTCCAAATTTTTGCTTTAAACTTTTGGTAGGGATACTATTAAATTCACTCTATAAGGTGACATAATCGTCATATTACCCTAATGTTTATTTTTTTTAATTACAAAATTTAATTTTTTAACTTGTTTCTTACGTGGTTAATATTTACATTAGCGGATATTTACTCAAAAATTAGCTCAAAATTTTGCAATTTCAGAAACCCTCAATTGCTATATTCTCGAAAACGTCTTGAATACTTTTCTTCAAACTTTTTGAAAAGATAGTGCTAATTGCACTCTTTAATGAGTAAACGTATTTCGGGATATTTTTTGACTGACATTTTAGTATATGAATATTTTCTGCACAACATCATGCATCGCCTTCACATAGCGTAATGTATTATTCCTTTTTTGATAGTTTCCAGACCAACCGAAAGATAGTTACGCCAGACACCTCGTACTCTTCATAGGGCTTAAGTAGCACGTGAAGTTGTTCCAATAGGTTTTTGTAACACGTGTGCAGGTATGTTACTGTAGAGGTATAATTACAACTTTACGGTATTGTTACATTTGTATTCTTTGCCCGTGTACTACGTTTTTAAGAAACGAGTTTGGAAGTGAAGTTTGGAGGGCGAACGCAAGAAGTTGAAAACCACAGAAAAATAATGTGTGACCAATAAAAAATGTTCACCTACCTACAAAGAAGATACCTACAGTAGAGGTAAGTCTGAAAATATATCGATGAATCAACTTGTTAGGACTAGATAATGTCAATTATTACAACTCTTTAGTAAATTGCAAAATGTAGATATCTGGCGTGAGTGACATGTTACGTTAAGGGCCTGTGTCAAACGAGCGTTGCTCTAATGCGCGACAAGTAACGCGCGTAGTAGATTATCACTGTATCATGCGCATCGGCGAAAGCGCTCGTGTGTCGTTTTGCATTAGATACAGTGATACTCTATATGACGCACATCAACGCAACGCTCGTGTGCATGGGCTGTAAGAGGAGCCCCGAGAATTTTAATAGTACATTTTCTGATATTCTGTAAAAGTCATTCATACCAACTGAGATGGCTCAAGGCAACCACTTCTCACCCTGCGGTGGCTCTGACTAAGTCGTTGTTGAGAATACGCCTGTGTCCGGAGTTTTAACGTACGATTTTCCAATCAGGGACTCTGCAGACGCAACGGCAATGCTGCAACTGAGCATTCGCAGCCGGTTTAAAACCACGAAAGACTCTGGTCGGTAGTGGGGAAACACTCTTGTGAATGGTCGATTGAGACAGTGGACCTTAGTAAGAAAAAGGAGGAGACTCGCAACACGTTCGTGTTCTTGATTGAAGTGTTACTTGACAAATCCTCTGAACTAGAATCCCTTGATAAAGAAGAATCCGCCTGTGAATAAGTCAAAATGACAGTTCGCTAAACAAGTCAACATCACATGTAATTCAGAGAAGTATCCCTCCGCTGTGACAGCTATTCAGCCATGCTTCTGAGTAATGTGTTTATGTTTGTTCATGAGTCCCGTTAATACATCATGGCTTCTCGTGGTTCACAACCGTGTAATTATATTTTAAAATAAATTGAAAAACGCGGAATATTCTCGCACAGATCTGCACCTTACCGCATTGGAGCAGGAAACACGTGAACCAGTACGCATTTGACATTAAAGACTCGTTTTTTGAAATAAACGTAATACTTATCACACAAAAAGTAAATTCAATGTCATTTTTATAAAAAAAGAGTATTTACAGAATATCACAGTAGCACTGAACTTCCTGTTTTCAATTATTTCTCGTGGATAACTATATTTTTATCGGACGAGGACATCACTAAAGAAAGCGTCGAAGCCATTTACAAGTTAGCCAACTGCAAACGAAAGAAGGAAGGAGAGTAAAATGCACTGAAGGACACAACGTCTACAGAACCTTCAGTTATGTTGCCAGCATTAGCTGTTAAAACTGTCCTTTTTTTTAAAAATCGCCGAGAGTAGCGCATCCGACTCCATTTCATATCTTCTCACCCGATAGCCCCACCAAGCAGCAATCGGAGGTTGAAAGAAAATTATAACAATGGGTGACATTAAGGATTTTTTTCAAGAATATTCATATTGGCTTGGGATATATTTATGGTTTTCAGCACACAGAATACCACACAGATCCAGCTCTCGTGACGACTGGATATAAAATGGCGGTATCGAGGGAACAATGGAATGCGCTACTATCTGTATGTAGTAACTCTAGTAGGGCCTTTCAACTCCCATATAATGTGGTGTCGCGTTCTCTTGCATCACCTTCTTTCAGAAACTAAAACACGAACTGCTGCCAACGATACTTTAATCGTGCGTAGCTGCTGCATGGGATCGCAAGGCGCAAGCAAGCCACTAATGTTACAAACGATAGCGTTGATGCTGGCGCTTTCTTCAGAGGTTATATGTCATATGTATATATTATGAATAATTGAACATTTAGAAGACACTTTTCGTAATTCTCACAAATTTGCCAATTTGTATGTTGGTACAAATAAAGTCCTAGTCTAAAACTGTACCCGGCGACCTAGAGTAGCACCCTCCAGCTATGTCGATTTTTTGTCGGCGGTTTGATGCAGAGTTGCAAGGCCCTGGACTCTAGTCTGAACGTGCAGATGGCGCATCCTGGCGGAGGAAGGAGAAAGCAACGCCCAGGAGCCGCCTCCTGCCCTGGAGATTTTCGGAGTCTTCGCACGGAAGGCGCATCCTGGCGGGGAAGGCCGGCGTTGGTCGGTGAAGGCGCTCGTCGCCTTGCGGTTCGGTTCGGTGCGAGACGTGACTAGGGGAAGGGGGGACTGCCCGGCATTTCTCCTCTCCCCTCCCCCTACACCCTCCCCAGCCAGTCGAGGGCGTCTGCGGTTGCGCCTCGCACGCTCAGCTGTCTGCTCTGCGCGCAGTGTGGTCGGCACGAGCAGCGCGCGTCTCGCGCTGGACCCGGCTTGGATGGCTCAGGGCACCAATTGTAATGGTTAATGCACCTACGTACAAATAAAGTACGCGTTGCTTAACAAGATCAATGAATATTTCTTTCAAACTGTACATGAAAGAAATATCACCCTTCAAACATGTTTAAATTAGGGTCGCGTCTGGAGCAGGCGCCCTGCTTAGGGTCATTCGAGATTAGGCTCCCCAAACCGCCGCCAACGCTAACACGATCCAGACGTGGAAACAGGAATGTTTGGGAACTTGTGAATTTTCAAAAGGGCAAAAGTCCTCTGATAATTATGTTAGTTTATTGCGTCCAGGGCATGCCGAGTTCTGGCAGGGGTGGCGTAATGGCCTCGTAAATCTCCCTGTTTCCCATATAAGGATCCTCTAGCGGAGAGACTATGCTGTGTCAACTTCACGCTGCTCTGCAGCTCTGCTTTTCCATTAAACTTCATACTTCATCGGACTTGGTCTCTGTACTTGAAACCTTGCTCACCCCCACGCTCCTCCAGGGAACTTAGCTTCCCTACGAACTCAACTTTTTTTGCATCCTGTACTGAAAGCATTTGTAATTGCCTGCAATCGCTGCTAGTAGCACGACATCTACACAATTGATGCCCCTGCGGTGCCTCTGATCGGGAGGTCCTGGGGTTAGAGTCCGGACAGTGGAAGGATTTCCGATACTAATTAGAGACAGGTTGAGATTAGGCGCTGTCTGGAGGAAAATTCTAACGACAGGCTGCTCTGATTAGTGGTTTTCCATGATTTCTTCCATCAACACCAGCAGAATTCCATAGCAGTTTTCTACCAAACTGGCAACGGAACACGGCTCGCGATCTTTACTGTCTCTTCTTTGTTCTTCCCTCACCTCTTCCTTTCTCTCTC
>BOPP01000110.1:3953553-3998917 GCA_017312745.1 Gryllus bimaculatus
TGACACTTACTCGCTCACTCTGGCACTCACTCGCTTACTCTGGCACTCACTCGCTTACTCTGACACTCACTGGCTCTCTCTGATACTTGCCCACTCACTCAGACACTCACTTGCTCACTCACCCTGTCACTGACTTGTTCACTCACTCTCAAACTCGCTCTTGCACATTCGCTTACTCTCAAGCTCTCGTTCTCGCACTCCCGGGAAACTAAAATTTGTTCTAAATTTTGTAACCGCATTGAGCGAGAGTTCAAAATACCTGGAGCGGGCGGCGGTACTTTTATGGCCTGGCGAGGCGGACAGTGTACTTAGCTTCTGGAAGTGCCACCTTTTGCCGCTAAGAGTTAAGAGATGGGGTCTGATGTAATCGATGACACGGTAGTGGCGTGTGATCAGAAAGCTGGTGCGTATGTAGTCGCGACCTTCACGTCAGCGCCTCTAGGGTCCCTATTCTGAATAGAATAAGGAAATACGCAGTGGGAACATGAAGGCGAAATTATATTTTATTACCAACAGCCCTGCTAATGCGGAAAACGATATGTTATTTATATTTATATGTGTGCTCGAAAAAACGTTACGTTTTTGTACGCGAACTTTGCTTTTCTCACCCTCGTAAGTTATGAATCAGCCAACGGATTGTGGTGGATGGAAAAACAAACGATCTACTTTTAGTGACGAAGTAATTTGAGTTGTGTCTTATAATTGGAGAGATAATATCGTTTCTTGGTTTGTTATCTTGCAGAAAGTTATGTAGAGCTCATTAAACATGTGAACAATAAACTTCCTGGTGCATGAGTACAAGAAATGCAACTTTGCTAAATTATATTTAGAGGATTCGTCATTCTTATTTTTAAAACTATTATCTTCTTTTATCTACCAACAAGGATTAGGCTTCAACCTGTTCCGGTGACCACTTTTTCATTGGCCTGCCTACAACTCTTCTCCCTGGAGGAAAACATTGAAGAGCTAGCTAATGCCGGCAATCTCCCCTTTGGCATCCTCACCAAATGTTAGCACTATTTCTTCTTATTCGTACGTATTTTATCAAACACGGGTGTGTTATTTGACTATTTTCTTATATCCACGTTCTAATTATTAGCTACGAGGGTATATCCCAGAGTACTTCTTAAAAATTTCATTTCCGCCGCCTGAATTCTACATTTATCTCTTTCCAAAATTACTTTTGATTCACTTTCATACAAAAGTACAGGAACAGCAATAGTATTAACAAACTTAACACGTGTATCTGTACGTGTTTTATTTTCTGAATTCCCGTGAATGTTTTCACATACATTTCTAAACTTATTTTCTCTATAAACTTATATCTTAACAATTTATCGCCGAAATCCATATCTTTTTTCAAACGAAACACAGCATCCTAGGTACTTAAAATTTCTCACTTGTTCTAAAATTTTGTTCTCAATTACAATTTTATTTTTAACTGGGAATTTGCCTTTAAAATCCCTTGTTTTTGTTTTGTTGGTCGAAATTTTAAAATTGTATGTTTCGCAATGTTACATAAAATATGTATCGAGCGTTGTAGCTTATCTTTAGTATCTTGAAAGATAACTTGATCGTCAGTATACCACAAGGAGCTAAAACAATCATTTTTAGATGAATTCCTTTATCTACCTGTAGCTTCCATGCTCTAAACATGTCGTCGATACAAATATTGAAAGTTGTTGGCGAGAGGCTGCAACCTTGTCCCACTCCTTTATTTGTGGGAATCCCCTTTCTTAACTTATCGTTTATATCTATGCACACGGTGGTTCCTTGTACAGGCATTTAATAGCGCCTATTAAATGATTTTCGTATCCCCGTTTTTTAAGAAATTTCAAAGCAGTATTCTGTCCACATTATCAAAATCCTTCTCTAGATCTATAAATGCCATACGTGTTTCGCAGTTAAATTTCCTTCTTTCTTCAATTATTCTTTTGGTTGCGAATAGGGCATCTGCACAAGCTTGCCCTTTTCTAAAACCAACTGGCTCTTCAGCTATAATTGAGTCTGCTACTGCTTTTAAACGATTGTTTAATATTCTAGAATACAGTTTATATGTAGTATCTACAAGGCTTATCCCTCAGTAATTATTGGTTTCAGAGCGATTTGCATTTTTAAATAGTGATATTATTTTTGCTTGTAGCCATTCTTGAGGAACTTCATGTTTTTCTCAACAAATATTATAAAAATGTAAAAGGCGCAAATGGAATACAATTCCAGCATATTTCAAAATTTCAGTATTTATGTTGTTGAATCCCGGTGCTTTCCGATTTTTCATGTTTTTTTATGGCTTTTTGCAACTCTTCGAAAGTCAGGTAGTCTCTTTCGGTAGGTTCTTCCTTGTTACTAGTTTCTTGCATATTTTCCTCATACTTCAGCTTCTTCTATCATTCTATCCAAACACTTTCGTCTATATGGATGTTGTCCGTCTTCTCTTTGTTTAAGGTATTCATTACTTTCTATGCTACTGACTGCCGGTAAAGTATATCATGTTTAATGTTTCCTATAAACCTATCCCATGAACCTTGACACAGTTCTTATAATGGACTTTGCTGCATTTCTAGCCCTCTACTAGTATTCTAGGTTTCTTGATGTTGGAGTTCCGAGATGTGTCCTGTATTTTTACTTTCCCGTATACGTACGTATTTACGGAGTAATATACGCAGTATAGTGAAAGTTATGTAATGCTGCGGAAAATCGAATTCGAGATTTCAACGGAAATACACGTTTTTTCGGGTCCCTAATACCGAAAATGTGTTGTTTTTTTCAAAACTTCCGTCCTTCCGTCTGTGTCCGTCCGTCTGGTGTATGTGAACAACACTAGCGCCTAAACCATGCGAAGGATTTTCCGAACTGAAGAAACCCCTGCCCATGAAGTCTAAGTGTAAGCTCTGCGATTTTGAAAATAATTCATTGGTTTCTGGGGGTACTTTAAAAGAAGCACATTTTAAAAATTTTCTCAAAAATAGTTCCAATGGTTTTGTTTTAAATTTCGTATAAGAATAGAGTAAAATGCACTTATAAATGTGACATAGGCCCGATTTTGACGGTTTCTGAATTTTCGAAAATCTCAAATTTTGAATTATTTTCGGGGTCCTTTTACAACTACAAAATTAAAGATAGATATTTTTTCTTCAAATGAAATTTGTCCATAATTTGTTCTTTCATCAAGGTCCTGTACAGTTTTTGAAAATTTTAGTATTTTTCGCGCAATATTGCGTACACTTTCCTGAAAAAAGTTTTTTTAATACATTTTGAATTACAAATAGTAAACATATTTAAATCATTGTCTTTTTTAAAATAACCGTTTGATTTAAATCATTATTTAAATCATAACAGCCTTAGTTATATTGAACCTGAACCTTGGCTATAGTGAACGCAGGAAGTCCTGTAAATTAATGGAAAATCTTATGTTTTTAGGCGATAAAAGAGCCTTCGGACTGTGTTTCAATAGTGAGTAAAAGAAGCATTGGAGGGTGCCCAGATTGCATTATGATACTTAGAGACAAAGGACAATGCAGAATCGAATAAAGAGAGAGCACGAACTCTGGAGAAGGATCTAGAGAAATTTGTAATGAAAAATGTACGAAGAAATCAATAGAAAATTGTTGAATTTTTAAAATACAAATAAATATATTGAAATTATTTGTCCGTGCTGTTAAAATATCTTTAAATTAATAAAGTCAAGCATTGAGGAGAAATTCCATTTACATAACCGATTATTGACATAATCGTATATAGTGAACGTTTGATATAATGAACCAAACATGTTAGTGCCCAGAAGTTCACTATAACCAGAGTCGACTGTACTTATATATTCCACCAATGCATCATAGTTTCTACCAGCATTTGAAAGCAGCTCCTAGCCAGCCAAATGAAGAAAACCAAGCATGCACTGGTTGACGTTTCATAGAGCCATCTCTTGTTTGAAATTTAAAAGTTTATTTACATTGATTGGAAGTTGTTTTTTATATTACTTACTTTAGAAATTTCGAGGCGTTATTATCCGTATTACGATATTTTTCAGGAACAAAGAGAACGACTAATTGCTTTAATTGTTGTGGCTTAGAATGTCTTTCATGAAACACAAGACGAAAATGCTGGTTTCTCAAGTAACCAGTCAATGTAATATTAGATATAATGTGGGTATTTCATCCTGTTGATAGATTGTAAAAAATAAATGTAATAAGCATGGTGTAAAAAATGAATATAAGTAGGGTTTTATCGTGTGTATTAATGGAAATATTAAACTAATTCTTTCCTTTTTTCTTAAAATGTATGTAGAGTGACATAGCATGTTATTGTCTCGAGATCTTCACTTAAAAAATAAATTCTCAGTGAAATTAAAAGAAATCTCAAAATTTTAGAAAAAGGGAGGCGGCTTTTTTCGAATCTTTTGTCAATTGACCTACTTTTACAATGCTTCTAACATATCTACGAATTCTCACATCCGTACGAATATTCATCGTGTAGTTCTCAGTCTTTCTGCTTATTTTTGAAAAATGTACACGAGCTCATTTAAATGTTTAATTTTAAAGAAAAGATTTTAATTAGAATAAAAATGTCTATCTTCAATATTGTAGTTGTAGAAAAACATGGAAAAAACCACATTTTGTAATTTTCAAAAATTCAGAGAATTGAACAAAAATAGGACCCGCGACGTTTTTGTAAGTGTACCCATTTTGTAAGCTATCCGATAAAAAATGTGCCCCGAATGTTTGTAGCGAACGGACGGACGGTCGGACGTTTCGCTATAAGCCAATTTTTCGGTATCAACGGCCCATAAACATGGATTTTCATTACGTGTTAGAGGATGTTATTTACTACATACAATATAAAGAATTGCCCACTTTCCGGTCACGGCGATCTCCTAAACGAATGTTTCTGGCAAAAAATCACCATTCTCGTTGCAGCATTACATAACCTTTTCAACATAACGCATGTAGTACGCAATAAAAGTAAAAATAGGTATTGAAAAAACTTGGAGGGCTATGAAAGAATGAGAGACACCTTAACATATAATAAAGAATCCATTTGTATTGAAGTCGATTAAAAAATATGTTCATATTCTCTGGAAGTCGAAACAAAGACATCGCTGTGATTGACTGATTTTGCTCTTCATCATATCATCCTCAGCTTCTTTAACGCGCGATGTTATTACTACGTGTTCGCTTGGCAGTTGGAAATTCCGCTTCATAGAAGATAGCTCCTCTCTTAGGCCTTGACATTACTCCAACATACCATATACGTCAGTCTTCAATTGAAATGCTACTCTTAAATGCTAAATTAAATTTAAATTGCTAATTAATTGTACTCCAATATTTGTAATGGGCTATACCTTAAGGAATGTGTAGTTCTTTTTTTAAATATTTGGGCTGATGAAAACTGTAAGTAAACGAAATGGTTCTACTTACATATAGAAAAGTTACAGCCGTTCCTCATGACTCTTCAAGCCAATAATCACCAAACTTTATCGTTTAACGACATTAATAATATTAAATTATTTGACGTGTTAGGGAAAATTTTGATATTTCATGAAACTATGTAGCTTTACTTCGTTGCTTTCTACCTTACCCAATACATCCTAAGAATGAAATTGACTTAATGCAATTTAATTTACGTCTACAATTATTATATTGTAATTATGCTGGACATAATGTTAATATCCTTAATTTAAATTTGAAGCATAAATGTTAATTCTTATTTTCTATATAGATCATATTGTCTCTTTTGCCAACTGCTTTATTATGCTGCATTAGTTTTCTGTTTAAGACAGATTAAATTTTCTGGGAACAAAATTGTTTCTAAAATACTGAAAATTCAATATTCCAAACTTAAGCCTGGATAAACTATAAGTGAATGGTATCTTTAGTTGTTCAAAACCACACTTTTTACATTTGAGAACAATGTATGAAAACACTACCTCAAATGTTTTGGAATTTTTCCTCTAAAAATCAATGAAATGGAACCAAGCATTAAATAATACACCGCAGGCCTAAAATGTATTTTATTCTTACAGGTATTCCAAAAGTAAAATTGATAACTAAAGCGATATTTAAGCACGACTATCCTCGATTTAGGGAAAATAATATTTATGAATTCACCACAGCGTACTTGTATATTCTTGATAACAATCCTGTTTTCAAAAACTCCTAACCAAGTTTTCGGAGAGAATGTAAACCTTCACTGACGGCGAGTCTCATTTACTGTGTGCATGTTTTCTCCTTCGTGAAGCCATAGAGTGGCAACTGTTTACTTTAAAGAACGAGAAGTTTTAGCGTATTGCCGTTACATGACGGAGATGGAGGTTTGAGGTTTGTGAGAAACTCTTGTCTGCCCATGTAAAAAGGCTATATGTGAATTTGATTCTGTTGAGTTTCATGGTTGATGTACCACGCCTGGCGATCAACCGGCGATGAGAAGAGATATTTACACTCTTTTAAAAGAAATTTATTTACATTGCTCAATCGGATATTGTTATTGTAATAATCGTTCTTATCATTATCTTTTGTGTTCGCGGTAATTTTTACTTTCTCGCTACCGCTATCGCGGTAGAGAAAAAACTATGTAATGCTGTTATGTAACGCCGAAAAGACCGCGAATTTTCGGCGGAAAAATACGTTTTATAGGGTTCTGGTATCGAAAATATGCATAAATCCAGTTGCTTAATTTAGAAAAAAATCTTCTAACTCGTGGTGTAGCCAGAATCCATGTTTTGTGGTCCTTGATATCGAAAGGTCGATTGACGGTAAAACGTTTGTCAGTTTGTAGTCCCCGCAGTCTGTCGGTCTGTGAAGAAAGAAGCGGCTAATCGTTGTTTCTAGAACTGATATTCAAATTTTTAGCGGTACTTTTACTAAGACTTCTTGGGCCAGTTTGAAATTTAAATAAATTTGTACCTTTTTCATTCTCTTTTGACAGGGGTACCCAAAATGTATAATTTTGAAAATGTTGTTCTCCATACAATAAACAGGCAATTGTTTCAACATACCATTGTTGTAAAGATCACTGATCAGAAAGCAATATGAAGGTGGCAGATCATTCGCGTCAATAAAAACTAATAATTTTGTTTACGGTTAAAATACGCTTCACGTATCGTTGGTACACTTATGTAAAACGAAATGCACGAAATTCAATGGCAAAAGGCTTTGTTCAAACGTTGAAGTAAAAAATATAAATGTATTTTTCACGATTTGTTTGCTTAAGAATTTTTACTTTCTCGCGCTTAAGAAAAAACGTCGTAAGAAGATCAAGGTAAGTAAAAGTGCGCGAAAAAACGGCAAATTTTCGGTATAAAAACTCTTATTACAGGGCTCTGGTTACGAAAAAGTGGATACAATCAGATGCTAAATTTAGGGAGAGGGTAAATTCCTAATACGTCTTGTGGCAAAATTCCCTGTTTTAAAAGTCCATGATTCAGAAAAAATCGATAGACGGCAAAACGTGAGTCTGTCAGTTTGTGAACCACTGTAGCGGCTAAACGGTAATGCCACTTTTCTCCAAAACTGATATTTTCTTGTGGATGTGGCATGTGTTGCAGACCCTTGAATTTGAAACCGATATTTTAATTCTGGGGTACGTGATGCAACTAGATCATTTCTAACATTAAAAAAAATGGTTTCATCGACTTTGATTAGATTGTGTTGTTGGATAGTCTGAGGGACGTATAAGAGAATCTTGTAGGTTCTCTCATCTAGGTTAAAAACTCTAATTTTTCGAAAATTGAAAATATTCAATTTTTTTTCGTCACCTTCCTACAACTACAACTATGAAGATACAATTTGTTCTCTTAATGAAATGTGTTTATCAAAAACAGATGCTTTAATAAGATCAGGTTTGAATTTTACGAAAATATGAATATTTTTTTAGTATTTTGGTGACAAAATAGTCGACCACGCACAATTGACTGCGCTTCCTGAACGAAAAGTGAATAGTGATGCTAAGCAGTTTGATTCGGCGTAAGTCAGAATTTGAAAATAATTTCACATTTTTCACTTTTCGCTTCTTCTTTTTTGAACTTTTGTTATTAACTTTAAAATTAATTTTTTTGAAATATTTTAAAACCTATTTTTAACTGCGTTCTTTAATTGAACTCAATGTGAAAAGGAGTAGATAAATTCGCTTTGCTTAAAAATGGAATGCTTACAAAAGCCTAGTAATTTTGGTGTATATAAAAATATTATATTTAATTATTATATTTTTTCAATTTTCATTTTCTTGCTAGCGATACCAACAATGCTTATTGGCAAAACGTGTATCCCGTACGAATTATCGGTTCTTGTTGCTTGTAACCAATTGATGTAACACCGCACTGATAACAGACGGCCACAATGTTTAATAATGTCTTTTCTTTTACATTAATATAATCTCATAGTTTTATTTACGGCTAAAATACGCAACGTGCATAATTGCTATTCGCGTAATTTTGCGCAAATCACACAAAGTCTCGTATTTTGTCCGCAATTTTGCTTAAAAATACGGTCGAGAAAGTACGTTGAAGTGGTAATTTAAATGTATGAGAGAAATTGTCATATTATATTACATAGATGTAAGCAATGTCGTGACAAAGTACGTGTACATGTTGTAGTAGTACCACTAGTTATTTTCTCGAATACATACGAATATACAGCATAATACAGTGACCTACCAACTATATCTTCTAAACGGATCTCGATATCGAAATGCAGTTTTCTCTAAGCTTGCTAAGTAGGTAAAATCGGTAAGTGCGAAATAAATGTGAGAATAATGTGTAATTCGTAAAATTTCAATCAGCTAAGAAGTCCGTATTTTACTTGGAAGAAATGGAAATCATCTGTAAGATAAGAAAATCAAGAGGAAAGAGTCGTGAAAGGATCTCGAGGAAATATTGTTTTGGACCTCACGACTCTACCATTTGCACTAATGCTGATGTCTTGTAATATGTCGCTTCCGGGAACATCGTGGAGCAATAAGCCGGATTTACCACCACTTATTGCATTCCTTCTCTCGCAAAGAAATACGTTATCTGTTCGACATTATAAGTGATAATGTAACAGCAATATGCATGCCCACCAAGGAACTGTCATAACTCGAACTAGAGGTTCTAAAACCGCAAATAGTTTTTAGAATTATTTCTTAGTTTGCGATTTTTGAAAATTCAGACGTGAAGTCTGAATTCGATTTTTTAAGCGTTCCTTTTTTCTATTCGTGGGCAAATTTGAAGCAACAATTTGGAGCGGTTTTTGAGAAAATATATTTTAGAAATTGCATAAAGTGCATAAGAGCTAAGTTTTTATAATATAAATCAGATAAGAGTACCTCCGATCAGATTACACAAGGTTACTTTCATTAAAAGGTTACGGCCTCAGGATAACAACCAGGAAAGTATCATGTACTGCTAGATGGGCAAGTTTTCCCTCTGAAGCAAGGTGGATTGTCAGCAACTTATGAGCCAATAGTTAAATTTGAAGGCTACACGTTTCTCATATTAATCGCCTACATTTGAAGTGATACATGCAACTTTACGATGCGCATGTATATTGAACTTTCCGTTTGCTAGTTGCTACAAAATCAAGTCTGTATTTCGTTTAGTGATGCGAGTACGTTTTATATAATTCGGAAGCAAAATTGTTAGTTTTCAAATGTTTCTAACCTCGTTTTGTTTATAATTCAAGTACGAAAAATGTGGAGTAGGGATAGCTGAGCTCCATAAAATGTGCGGAGATTATACGTCACGCAGAGTTTTAATGTTCGGCGATGTAGATAAATGTTTCGAGAGGCAGGGGAAATGGTAGAACCCCAGAAAAGGTACCGGTATCCCATTTTGTCTACCACAAAATTCCGGGTAAATCGCAACCAGACCCCAGCGATGGAAGGTGTCGGCACTTGCCCCTTTACTTCCAGTAAAGAATGTACACATACAAGCATGTGTGCATGTACCGCTGATGGCTCGTAACTGAACTAATTTGTGCAGATGGTCGCTATACTCCAAGTATTTGGTTTCAATTTTATGTCTAATATTGGTTTGGTTGATTATTTTTTGATAGATTGCCATCTTTTAATTAAATGTGGCCCGTGTAGTCAATAGGTCTATTAATTGTAGTACCTTAAATGAATTAGTTATAATGAGAAACTTATTTCTCGCAAGATTTGACCAGAAAATCATTGTTAAAATCTTTGCCTCATTTCCACCAGCTTCTCCGATCCACATTCATCATGTCTAGCAAAAACTCAATTTTCATTATGTAAAACAGTTCAAACGAACCCTAAAATAAAAATTCATTTCTTCAAATACCTATTGTAACCTCTTTAATTTGTCATATATAACTCAATTCAGTAAAATTATCTACTTCTCTTTAATAGTCTTCCATAAATTTTAATTCATTGTATCATCTAAAGATAATAACACATAATTTCCTTTCTGGAATTTCCTTGTAAATGTTCTAGTTATTGTCGTTATTAACGTTACCTTGCCAAATGTATATATTATTAAAACCTTGTACTACTTAAATATCTTTGAAAGACCTTATGATAGAACAAATATGAATATTTTTTTTTAAATCTCAGCATACAACAATGGATTCAAAAGAGCTATTTCAGACTTTGTTTAGAGTTATATGTATATTTTCTAGGAACATGGTGTAATCCATATTTCGATTTGTTGTATACCTATAAACGCAAAGTAAGATAATTTTGTGCATAGGAAGATGTAAAATATTTATTTAAATATAATTGCAACTGAATATGTAACCATTTGTAACGTAAATATTTTCCAATGTTAGACTCTATGTGCTTCCGCGGCTCTGTAATGTAAGCCTATATTACAAAAGGTTGAAATTTTTAAAAAATTCTATATTTATTACTAGACAACCAATATTCTGTAAAGGAAAAAACATACATTGATTTAATCACTCTGACGACCAAACTCTATACATTCAGTTTTACTTTAAAGAGAACAGTATGTGAATCTTTTGCATGTACCTATACGGATGTTCTCCTGCATCTGATTGTGGTTGCTAAATATTTACCCATTTTTACTCCGAGTGCGTGATCAAAGATGCGAACTTGTCCCAGCAGGGGCAGGTTGTGAGAAAATGGGAGCAACAAATAAAGAGGAACAATTATATGAACTGAGAAAATCGTGATAAGATTCAAAGGAGGGAAAAGTAGGGTTACAGCGCATCTGTATAAATCCGGACTGTTCGGGAGTAACAAAATTTGTCCGGAATCCGGAATAACTTGTGACATGTCCGGGAAAATCCATAATAGAATATTATAGAAATTATATTAAGAATATTTCATAATAGAATATTGGAGCTAGCCAAATGCCAAAAAACTACAGAAGAGTTCAAATGATGAGTTCTATGGGTATAAAATTACTTTGTCTCAAGTACCTTATATTCCATATGAAACAACAATTGCAAACTAAGTTAAACATTTTATGAACATGTAATTGGATATCTCCAGAAGTGGTTTAATTTCAATGACAGTAATCCTTTCCATCATTTCCAAGTCTTCTTTCTTACAGAAGATATAAAATGTAAAGAGTTTGGAGAAGCCGTATCTAAACTTGTAATGCTTGTAATGGAAGGAGTAGAGGTAAGAGCGAGTTACTGTTTTGTTAGCAATGCAGAAAAATCATATCTGCAATTAGTTTACCGATACAAATACGTTTATCTTTCAACTATTTATAGTTAAAACGATGAGAAGGGATTCTGGAAGTCAAGAAAACGTGCGCAGATGATCTTCTCCCCCAAACGTTATATACATTTTTTACTGTGTTTTTACTAAATAAATCAAAATCTAAACTTGGACTGTGCAGCAATGTACACATGAATGCTCTCTATTCAGAATGTACGTATGTTCTTCCGGAAGTAATTTCTAATCAAACAAAGTGTAAATAAAAATTGATTTTTTTTTCAAAACTTGGAGCACAGTCTTTCATCAATTAATTAATTGTCAAGTAAGTGTTGTCAGTTCTTTTAAGTAATGCATTTACAGAAAGAGCGTTGTCAATAATATCAAATATTTGGACTGACTACCGTATTATGCGTAGTATCAACGCAGCGAAGGAGCAAATACAGTACAAGATAAATTACCAGGTAATAAAAAGTTCAGAGTTTTATGAAAATCTGAAATGTAAGCCTTCTTTGATTGAGGCATCTAAGTCATACCAGGAGTAACCTGTATTCATAAAATGGACAGTTTGGTAAGTTCAATACAGAATTAAACTTTATATATGTGTTGATTCCCATAGATTTGTTCAAAATGGTGATTATATCGTACACTCAATTTTTGTATTAAATGATGTTTAATAATAATAATATAATAATAACAATAATAATAATAATATTAATAATAATAATAATGTCCTTACTAATGGCGAGGCTCAGGCCATAGGGCCTGCTCTTCCTCCTAACCACTGAATTGACATACATTTAGAGTAGTAACAAGAGGGGAGGACAAGCTGTTACATTTACAAGCTGTTTACAAGCTGCAAACATTTACGTCAGGGAGAACAAATCTAGGGACCATCCCGGCATACGCCTTAAGCGATTGAGTAAACACAGAAAAACCTCAATCAGGATGGCGGCTAAGGGCCGAACATCAATAGTACCGAGTAAGTTGTACATAATAGTGGAAGGGAAATTTCGTGAAAGAGAAAAGAAAAGACGTACAGGGGAAGGGGTCAAAAATGTAAAAATGATACGATTTCCGAGGGAGAGGGAAGAGAAAAGAAGCGAAGAAAAGGACGAAGAAGAAGTAGACGTTACAGAAAGCTACGACTGGTTTACAGTAGCACTTTACATAAATATACAATAAATTTTACACCAGAGAAGCACAATACACTATAAGCAAATAACAACAGTTATTTTAAACACAATACTAGCAGTATTAAGAAACAATACAAAGAGTGCGAGTATCTTAACATCAATTTTGTTTATGCCAATATATTGTAGTAAATATCTGGATGATAGTACAAAGTTAGCTACAAGTATATTTTATCTGGATCGTCACTAATAATTTTGTATATTTTATTAACAATTTCATTAGTGTACACAGAAAAATAGTAATGCTAATAATGTAAATGTGAGAGGGAATGGAAGATGGGGATAGAGCAATGAGGTATGGGGTAGAATATTGAGAATAGAGAGAAGGAACTAGAGGGTGTTTAACGGGGGCGGTGACCGGGCGCTTGGGGGTGGGAGAAGTCTGGAGATTGAAGAAGACGTTAACGCCGCTTTATATGTCGTTATTTCTTACCCATATGGTTAATTCAGTTTTGAATTTACCGAAAGTATTTGAATGTTTTAGTCTCGCTGGTAATTTATTCCAGGCTCGGATAGCTGTAATGGTGAATGATTTAGTGAATGAAGTCGTATTGTAACGTGGTACACAAAGCAGAGCTGATTCACGAGCTCAATTTAGTTTCAGAGGATTGAAGTTACTTATGAGGCGTGTTGCATGAGAACCGGTTAAAACTTTATCAAGAAGAAGTAGAGAGTGGAGTAACCGTCTTTTGTCTAGAGTAAGCATACGAATTCTGTCAAAAACTTCTGATACATGATCGTATTTTCTTAGATCAAAAATAAAACGTATGCAGGCGTTCTGGGCTACTTGAAGTTTACGTTGTAATTTGAATGTCATGTTGGTCAGAAGATAGTCGCAATGGTCGAAATGTGGCTACTTTTACTACTCTCCATTTAATACTACTCTCCATTGTGTTTTTATTACATGGTGTTTAATATTATTGTCCATTATTTTCTCGAAATTATTATATGTTACGTATGGTAAACTGCTCAAAAGAACTATTGTAATACCCAGATATAACTAGGTGTGAACTAGATTACATTGGATTTCTTAAGAACCTCGCTGCAACCTCGTTGGCACTTATTTTATTTGACCGGGAATCGCAAAATGGAAAAGTGGTTACCTTAGGTAAAAGGGCTCACAGTAGGTGTGCTGGAAAGAAAGTAAGGAAGGTGAAAGGGATTTTTTTTGGGAGAAAAATACTTGGGAGTCGAGTTTATGATATGTCGTTCCAGATCAATACCAAGTGTGTCTTTACCAGCAAGGTTCATGTGGCGACCACGCCGAGATAAGTTCTGCTGAGAGGAACTATGTTAAAAAAGTGTGACAAATGTTTCTCGCAGGTACATTTACGTCAGGGGCGTCTTGTTGAAGTAATTGTGAGGCGGTTTGTTTGTGATAAAATCACATTTCCCAAACAGAGTAACTGTGATTAAATTAACCAGTGGAACCATCTTTATAATCATGAACTATCATTTTTAGTTTCATTTAGTCGCATCGACAACTGTAGTCATTAGCCTCTCAATATTTTTACTTTGACTTAGCAAATAGTTTTTATAATATTTATTTAATCATTTTCTCTAAGTATTTGGTATAATATAGAAAAAAATGTAAATAAAATGTTGAATATGCAAATATTTGGACAAAAATATTCCCCTAAAATATGGGATTTTTTTCTTTTATATCTAAATATAGACAATATGGTGAATCAAATAGTTTTTAAATCACTTTAAAGAGGGTAATTTGCACACATAGGACAAACGCATACTCGTAGATAAGAACATATGTCGTTAGCAGCCCTGGTTCCTTGGGATTACTTCCCAACCTCTCCATGAGGTTTAATAACGGATATTTTCAAATTTGGAACGACATAACGCCATACACGACAGACTATTTTTTGACTCTCTTGGTCACTGTGACAAACCAGGGAGTTCATTTACTAGCCATAAGCCTAACATGGCGCGCTGAAGATTTGCCAAAATTAGAAATTAAAAGACGTCATTATTCACACACACCATTTAAGTCAATTTAACAGAACGTCTTCGTTCCTTCGCTTTCGTTCTTCGATACTGAGGCGATGACATTAATTAATTAATTAATGCTTCCGGGGGCAACCGATCAATAGTTCAGACCGCTCCTTACCCAGTATGTTCCTGGACATTGGTCCCGTTCGTATCTCAAAAAATGGCGGTGCTTCCCCCCCCAGTAGAATGTGAAATCCGGCGCGGACCTACACGTCACTTTCTTAGGAGTTTCTTCCATTAGGTTCTCCCAAATCAAGGCAGCGCCCCAGCCGGGGCAGGTTCTAAGCGCCGAATTGGCCTCCAGGTGTGTAGTGTAAGTAAGTGTGTGTAGAAGGGGAGAGGAGAGGTCAGGGACGACGAAGAGCAGATCGCGCGCGGTTCATGGCCCATTTCTTAGGACACTGTTGCGGCATTCGCCTGGAAAAGATTGAAGAAACCACTGAAAACTACCGATCAGAGCAACCGGCCGCTCGAATTCTCCTCCAACCAGTGCAGTTCTTCTGACCGGGTTGTCCTAGGTTCGAGTCCCGACGGTGGAAGGATTTTCGACACTAGCTTCATAGCTGAGTCGAATTTAGTCGCTGTCTGGAGGATAATTCTTGCGTCTGGCTACTTTGATCGGTAGTTTTCCGTGGTCTCTCCGATCAACACCAGGTGAATGCTGAAGCAGTGCCCTAACGGGCCACGGACCGCGCGCGATCTCACATTGTCCTATCCTCACCCCCTGACACACACACACACACACACACACACACACACACACACTTACACTAACACGCACTATACTACCACACGTGCTGGGAGACCCGTCAGGAGCAGAGAGCTTTTCCCGGCTAGGGCGGTGCCCCGCTGGTGGGAGATACCTGGTTGGAGAAAACTCAGCTAGACGACGGTGAGTCGGCGCCGGATTTCGCCATACAGCGGGGGAAAGGTCACCGCCACCTCGCGAGAAAAAACATACATTACTCTTACATGATTAATAAACCCGGCTGTTGACGTGCCCGGAATCACTGAACTATCAATCAATCCTCCAGGCAGTGGACGAATTCCATCTGTCAATACAGTGCTCAAAAACCACGTCCGTCGGGTCACGAACCCAGAGACGCTGTAGAAGCAAAGCGGTTTCCCTGAGGAATCGCAACGCAGCGTCGGGAGTCGCTCGGGCAGGCTGCGCAAGGCAAAGGGACAAGGCCCTTTCGCGCGTTCTCACCAGACCGTACTTCACCGGTCCCTCACCCTAGGCCGTCCTTGGCGCGGCGCGGCGTGGAGCGGGCCGCAAATATTGGCAGAGGCCAGCGCTCACCAGTCTGAACGGCGTAGGGGAAACGGGGGGGGGGCACCTTGTTTGTCTAGCAGCTTCTCCGAAAAAGAAGAACGTCTCTTGTGAGATGGCTGCGATACCGCCCGCGAGCTTCGTGCCCTCTTACGTCACCGCGCGAGCGAGCGAGCGAGCGCGCGCGCGCGGGCGCTATAAAGCGGTGCGGTGCTGCCGGAGAGGGAGACTGGACTCGGGGACGGACGCGCCTGCAGACATGACCAAGATCGCGGTGAGTGCGGCGGTGGGCGCCCGCTGGGTTGCGACGGCCAGGGACGCTCGGCTCTCATGCTATTTTTTTTTAATTCAGTGGTGGTATCAGATACCTTGTGGTACTCCATATCATGAATTAAGAAATAATCAAATCACAACAATAGTTGTGGTGTGATTATTTCATAATTCATGTTACTCCTTTTTATTTATTATAAACATTTTAAGATTTGGAAAGTTCAGTTCACCCTATACTTTTATTCTTTAAAACAAACGTAAACCTAATAATTTAATTCTAAAAATTACACGCTCCTACGTCACATTTTCCACACAATCAAGATAATACCACTAACAAACTCCCCACACCAATTATTGCATTTTCGCTTAATTTTTTGTTGCTGGTGTACAAATGACGCTGTTTTTTAGTCCGTGGCGAAGAATGTCGAATTGATACTTTTATCTTACTTCTTAGAAGGATTTCCATGAGGAATAGGATTATCTAGGGACAAGCCCTACAATTGATGGGGCGTGGCAACGTAGTGATCACCCTCATTTCTGTAACTTGTGTAAGACAGGGGAGAAAAAATAGATATCCCTTAGTTTGTTTTCATACTTCCAAATACTTTCTGAACACAACTAATAGTCGTATGAACCGTTTGTAAGGTGTGTAAATCATTGTCTTTGTGGGTCGGGTCTTGAGCGCGTGATACATGCAACCGGACTTACGAAAGCTCCTCCAGGCTGAAGGCATCTTCGCATTTTTGCTCCTGTCTAAAATTCGCTCATCACCAGGACTCAAATTGAAGACCTCCCGATTCATCAAGCACTCTTTTAGTTGCCGGGTTAGCAAGTTGCGTAGAGCCGGAGGTACACATTTCGTCTTCTGACGTGGATAATGTTCGACACCAGCAACGTATACGAGAATTCTAGTGATCGGTTGCTGTGATTGGTCATTTCCATGTTTTTCTATAGTCAGTTGGAGGCAAATGCCGGAACAATACCTTGAACATCGTAATAAAAATCACGATTGGATGATTTTTTATATATAGTGTATTACTAATTATTATTATAACTATTATTATTATTATTATTATTATTATTCGTTAATAGTGTTCTAATATTAATGGAGATACAAGTCAATGAAATTATTATAATGTACTTGGATAAAATTACATATTTGTAAACGATTTTTACTACGTTAATTTTCTCATTAGTTTTAGTTTGTCCGTTTATGTGCTGCGAGTTCTAAAAATAAGTAGTTTGGAACTCATTACTTTGTGGTAATATTGGGTATCTATTGCATTGGTAACCTGATAATTTCGCGAATTTGTTGTTTTAGAATTTGCGTAATTTGGACACGAACATTGAGATTAAGTGCAGCGATCTGAAGCCATAATTCTTTAGGGTTGATTAACATTATTAGAATCATACAATGAGTGGTACTATTCGTTTTGTTGGATTATATCAACGCATTATGAAAAGAATTTCCACCGAATGGTAATGTTCTTTTTGTTCCTATTATTTCATTTGTAAAGTGTGTGAAGTGTTTGTGTGTAAAGTTTCAGCCCCGTTTGTGTATAATTCAATTTGTAAAATATTCCTTTTATAGATTTTATAGCGTGTATTAAATGTACCTCAATGTCACAGACTTCAGTTAAGTTCTTGATAGTGATAGTGTTGCAAATCTGAAATTTGATACCTTGACGTTTTCATGTTGCCATCTACAATTTAACGCATTCTTTATAAATATTTAAGTTTTTCTGAGACTTTGGCCCTCATCTGGACTGTGATTTTCATAGGTTGCCTTTGGCAAGGCGGTTAAAATAACCGCAGTCATCTTTTTAAGAACTCTTGTAGTTAAACAACATTCCCACGCATCTGAGTAACAAAATATCTATGTGATGTATCGTCAAGTGGCACATTCAATAAATATAATTTTGCATGATAACGATTTTATTCAGAGGAGGTAACGATAACTGTTTTATCTGCTTTGCGACCAAGAGCAGTGTTTTACTCTCAATAGCTTACTACATAATTTCTTAGTATACCAGCAGCGGGCACCAACCAAATGGCAGGCAAGGGAAGGGCAAGAGGTTTACCCGCGAAGAAAGCGGGGGCAGACTCGCGGCCAACGGGGAGAACGCGGGGGCGCGATTTTCGGCGGAAATTCAGTGCACTAAATGGGTTAATTGCAATGGCATGAATGTTTGACCCTTTGTGAAGTCGATGTAATTAAAATGCAAAAGCATGTTCTTGTTTTCACGATTTCTCAGTGAGATCGAAGTTTTTAAATTTACTACTGCGTATTCAATAAATAGTGATACAGTACCTACAGACTTGCAATTAGAATTGAATACAGATGTAATCATAAAAGATAGAGTATTTGGGCCACAAATATATGAAGTTTTTATATAATACAATTGGTTTTCTTTGGACAGGATTTCCTCGTTTGTTTAAATTTCTCTGCAAATATTATGTCTATTTAGGTTCACTTACGTTTGGGACAACGGTTTTCTTCTATGTCGTAAACAAAACACTTTTTTTGTATTAAGTCTATTTATGAAAAACATCCATTACTAATTCATCTACTTGTATATTGGATTTAATAAGTGCATTTAATTGCTACATTTTCTTAGATGTTTACATTGTGTGTGTGTATTTAAACTACAATACGCATCGTTTAAACCAGTTTAGAATAAGAGTGCTTCTTCTGTCTCTTGCCATTGTCTTAAGGAGTTGTCAACGACGTTTCCGCTTTCAAATTACAGCGCTTACTTGCTGCAGGTCCTGATTTCCGGCAGGGTCGGGGCATGCATACGACTGTACGCACCAGCTCCACTACTTCAAACACCTATTATTCTAAAACTGTTTTCTGAACTATTTTTAGGAATTTGTTACTAGTATCAATGTACTTTTTGTAAACATTGAACAATTTTCACCCTTAACTAAAAATTTGTTCAGAAGGGTCTCTATTCACGCCCACCGATGATATTTGAAATTCCATAGATAATATCTAAGTAAGACATGATTTGACCTTCGTAAACTTAATAACGTTGTCAGGATTTTTGTGTTTTTGTAGCGTATTGGTATGTAATCAAATTGTAAATTCCATTTATCTTCTACACTAAAAATAAGTAGGTTATAGTTCAGTCTTTGGTTGAAATTCAATGACAGCTACAAGGAATTCAGATATGGAATCTGAAAGCATGATCCTATTTTCTTTGCGCATCAGATTATAAATCTTCATAAATAAAAATGTATGCATGCATGTGTGTGTGTGTCTTCGTTTTTTTGAACCTTTGGAAAATTTGGAACGGTTTCAACCAAATTTTGCATGAATTTATTTGTCCTGCAGAGAACAAACATACGGAGTTTGCCATTCAGTATGATTTAAATTTGATTTAATGGAACCTGCCAATGCATTGAATGCGGGATCGGCTAAGTCAGGAAGGAGAAAACGAAAGTGTTGATGGGAGGTGGTGGGAGTGGGGGGAGAGCTAGCGAGGTAGCGCAGAGGGGATCTGACGAAAATGGAAATTAAATTACTTTCATTTCACCCTCTAGATTGAATACATTTTCCCCCAATAGATGATAATTACTATTCCACTTATGAAATTAGCATTAACATCGTTTAACAACACATATGGGGTGCCCCGACAACTACGATGTATTTAAAAAAATGATTTTTCTAATAAGATTTTTCTAAAACCTAAACGGTTTCAGTGGTAAATGCACTGAATAACGTGGCAGAATACCATTTGATGAGCCATTTTATTTCTTTATTACCTAGTTGTATTTATTAATACCTCTCATGTTGTTAATATTTAAATGACGGGCGATTTTATGCTTTATTAGATTTGTAAGCAGAAGTGTTTTAAATGATTTTCTATCAAGTTTTCCGAAAACCCAAAAGGTATCTGTGAAAATCAGCTCTATATTGCGCATTTTCAGAAACTCTTGAAGGACATTTTCTCAACAATATTGGCATTTCTTCCAGAAAAATTTTCATAGGAAAAGGCTCCAGTTTTCTCTTCAATTCTACATAAGTGGAATAGTAATTAGGGGGCCGAAAAATTGCAAAGATGGGAAAATAGGATATTTTAGGCGCTGATAGGAAGTACCTGGGAAGAGAGTGGGGTAATATCGAAAAAATAGTTTAGACCAAGAAGATGAGGAAAATAATTAGTGGAAAAAAAGCATATGCCATTCTGTAGCACTTCTAGTTAATTAATTTATTTGCAAATAATGATAATAATGATTCTGTTTCAGTTGTGAAACTTTCAAATTGCAAAATATTGATAGCGATTTGGAAATTTGACTAGATAAAGGCCATTGCATATTCTGCCCTGTGGTTGGGCACCACCCTCGTTTGAAATACTTTATCTAAAAAACAATAGTCCATTCTATATTATTACAATACCAATATTTATCAAATGCTAACAACTTCTTCTCTAAGTATAAAATGCGAAAATAAAAATCACTACATTTAAATTTGTTTAAAGAATTGTCACCCTGACCGGGAGACCAGGAGACCCGGATTGGAATCCTGGTCGGGGTGACAATTCTTTGAACAAATTTAATTATTGAAATGCATTTGTTACCAAATAACAAGGTGGCAACTTGGTATTCTTTACGTCTGCGGAACACATTGAGCGTACAAGCGTCCTAAAAAACTGACAATGTGATGACAATTACTATATTATTATATTTGTTGTACCCTTTACCCTGCAAGTCTAAAGCTATACCTTCTGCCACTTTAAAGCAGGAGGGAAACCTCCAAATCCAAATGTATTTGAAGTGGCCTTCAAAAGATTTTTTATCCTAAATGACTGAAACATCTCCGCAGGTATTCGCTCTTCTACTCGTGACGGTGGTGGCGGTAGCGATGGCGGACCACGAGCCGGGCCATCGCGGCGGCAGCAACAGCGGCCACCGCCAGTCCGGCCACGACGGCGGCTCGGGCCGCGCCAACTACGACCACGGCAGCCACTCGCACCACAACGCCCGCGGCCACGACGCCCACAGCCACGGCTCCCACGCGCACGACGGCCACGGGCAGGGCGGGCGCGTGCGCGGCCATGACGGCCGGCGGGGAGGCTCCGACAACGGGGGCCCCCGCTACTAGGCGCTCCGGCCACGCGCCGCGCGAGGACGCGCTCTAATTAAACCTTCTTTTCTACCACCAAGGAATGCGTTTCTTTTCAACTCCTCTTCCTCCTTCCCACAACCTCATAGTTCTAATTAGTTAAGGTATAAGTATTGTGCTATATAAATCCTCGCTAACACGATTTCCATGCGACAAAAATAATCGGGATTCGTGATTTCTGATTTTACGTACAAATGTTCCTGAATTATTGTTAAAAATGTGTAGGGTAAGTAAAGGGGTAGAAAATGATCACTTTTCAACAATGAAATATAGTTGGAAATTGCATATAACGCTGTTACGAGGATCATTCAATAATTAAAGACACTATTTCACTCATGTCTGTCCGTATAGCAAGTAACCAATGCTGAACAAGAATGTACTCAAATTAAACCAAGTAACGTTATAAAATTATCCGTTTACCTTTTACTCTCCTCTGTAATTACTTTGTTTACCTTTTTTAAGATAAAGATAGCAATTGTTTTAGGTTCATAATAGCATGTGAGCATCAATATAATATTAAAATGTGTCATTTTAGTAATGTTTAAAACTCTGAAATATAATATATTATTAAAGATTCAGTGCAAAAAACAGCCAAAGAAGCAGAGAAAGTGTGTGGAAGCAATTTCAAGAAGTTTTTAAAGAAATAAAATTCAAATGGGTAGCACAAAATGCAAATGAAGAAACTACCTATATTGTGGGCAATTAATAGGCGAAGATTAGATAGTGAAGAGTACAAATAATATGCTGACAAAACTATGTGAAACGATAGAACCAAACTTACTCAGAAAAATACTTTGAGTACACACGTGTGTTAAATCCATTCGAAATTGAGAAATATCGCTGCTAATTCAGCTTGTACATACATATTTCACTTCAAATACTTCCACGTAATGCCAAGACATGAAAATCTCAAATTCTACAACTTTAATAATAGTTTTAATAAATGTTATCAGTAGCTTTCTCATACTTTTGTATATGTTTTATTACAATAAAATCGAAACATACTTAAAAAATTTTTTGAATTAAACTCTTTTTCATATTTTACTTGATTATAAGTTATTCCAGGAGGCAGTGATAACTCGGAGCTGAATGTAAATTTCACATATTTTGGTTGCTATTTTGAGTAATATTTCTATTTTTCGTAATTCCTGTAATTTTAATTATCCATTCGATTCATCCATGGTCTTAATATGTAATATTGTCACTAAATATTACTTGAAGTGCTGTGATATTACTTATGACAAATTGGTCTCGAGACAACAAAGGTTGGTAGAACAATTTTGGTAATTATAGGATTTTAAGTTGGCTTCTCTGTAATAAGCGCTGAAGACAACCATTGTTGTGTTCTTAATCTCAAAATTAATTTGAACGATGGTGAGTTGACGTCAGAATTCCACATTGGTTTAGCAACCCACTGTGATTGGTTTTTACTTACTGAAAATGTAACGTAATGTACGTAATAAGAGAAAGATATGTGATGATGCGGAAAATTGACATCGATATTTCAACGGAAATACACGTTTTTAGGACTACCGATACCGAAAAGGTGTTTTTTTTTCAAAACGTCCGTCTATCTGTCCATCCGTCTGTCCGCCAGTATGTCCGTCTGTCAGTGTTTGAACACCATTAGTGCCTAAACCATATGTACGATTTTTTTCCAAAATGGAAATTCCTCGGTCGATCTGGCTCCACTCAAGGTGACACGATTAAAAAAAAAACTATCTTCAAAATGTAGGAGTACTTTTCATGTCATTTCAAAATCTTTTCTTTAGACTTTTACAATGAATCAGAGTTGAAAGCACTGATCAATACAACAAAAATAATTATGCTGTATTCTTTTGCTTTTTCAAAAATTGCACAATTTTTTTCTAAAACCTCTCACGCCGTTAATAGGCACATATACAGCAATTTGTAAACACTATTGCGTTTAAGAATTTAAATGCTTTAAATTAAGTTTTTCGAAAACTCAAAAAATTCCTGTGACAAAGTTTCAAATTTCGCTTTTACAGTAATGCTTAAAAGCTATATTCTAAAACAAACGGCTCCAATTTTTAAATGACATTTTTCATTTAGGGTTTACTCTTCTTTAATATTCTTAAAGTAAACTGTAGCTTCTACTAACAGGAAACCGAAATTTGGGAAAACTTCAAAAAAATATACTTATGACGTCGGTATGTCGCAGCTGGAAAGAGGATATGGCATGTTTCAATAGATACTCCAGACCAAAGAAAATAAAAAACGAATATGAGAAAGTCTGTACCATTCTGTTGTAACCTTTACCTATCTGTAGTTGAGATACCAACGCTACATTCAAATAGCGCGGGCAGTGCACTCTGCAAGAGGTTGGAAATCCCTATTTATATATATTCTGAGATATTTGAATTGTAGTGACCGTGCCGACCACGCGGTAGTGTGCAACGAGAGAGAATGCTATGAGACGCGAGAGAGGAATGTCCAAAATATATGCTTTTGGGAAGAGGTGGTAAGCGTGGTGAGAAGACAAACGGACATTGAAGGTGCTTCGCCTAGCTTTACGGGCGTCCGTTTTTTACACTACATTGTCGTGAAAGAACCCGGATCTTCGCAGAGACGTATATTCAGCGACACCAGCCCGCTGACCGTCGCAAGCTTCGTGCCGTTGGGTGAGACAAGGCCCCGAGAAAAGGTCGGTAATAATCGTCTCTCCTGTTTTTTTCTCCTTATCTTTCGCCACGAACTTGCCATGACTGCGAGTAGCATCAAGTTCGCCCAGTTCGCTAAGAGGTAGGAGGCTCTTGACAGTATTTCCGTAGTACCCCAAGCCACCCCTTCAATGCGTACGTTCAGTGGTTGCGTGTAATGACATCCTCCAGTGGAAATAGCGGTCATTAGACACTGCATAAGTATGAAGTCACTGCAGAGAGCAACAAGCCCATTTATGTGAATATTGTAACGAGTGCTCAGACAGTGCATGCAACTTGAACTTTGCAAACTGTGCTTGATGCTCACTTTATATTGTTGTCAAAGTGTTAAAAATTTTATAATTGTATTTGAATTTGTTAATTTGTCAACTTTATGGTGGATTGATTTTGTTATTGTACAAAGGGTAATTTTTTTAAGAATATATGTATGTGGGTTTGAACATTTTCTTGATACGTAATTCCTTTTCAATGACGCAAAAGAAAGATTCACAATCCTGTATTAAAAATATTATTTTGTTTTTTTTTTGGGGGGGGGTGCTGTTGATCATTCTTCATAGCTTCAGGGGGTCACTGTAGTGAACGTCTAACATTTACAAGACAAGGAAATTAAGTTAGAATTAGTTACACTGTAGCACAACTAATTTACTATCTCGTATATGTACGTATATGACAAAAGTGTATGGGGAAAGTTGTATGAACCGCGAGAATTTTTACAACTGGATAAACAAGTTCAATAGTTGTCGAGACTCATGATGCACAAGGTTCTGGGCACATCAGCAGGAAACGTCATGTTCACGTAATTTTAAGGTCGCGGTAGGTGCGTTTATTTGTGATTATCTCGATGAACCACGTACAATAACCAGCCAATTGAATATGCTTTTATACAAGGTGAAGTCAGCTATGAAAAAAGTCATGGATTTCAGCAGATAGGTTTGATTCTCCAGAAAGACGACGCACCTCCCCACACTGCTCAACAAAGCCGTGAAACCATCAATGAAATGGGTTGGTAGTAACTGCCTCATGCCCCTTACTGTTCCAATTTATTACCATGTGATTTCAGTTTGTTTCGTCCACTGAAGGATGCATTTCGGGGGAAGAAGTTCCATGATAACGAATATGTCAAAAAAGGTGTGAGTAATTGGTTCAAATACCAAGATAAAGAGTTCTTTGCAGCCGGTACAAAAAAGTTTGGACAAGTGTACAAATGTTGGTGGGGATTATACTAAAAAATAGGCAAAGTTCTGTTTTCTAAATTAAACGTTTATTTCTCGAGGCTAATTTGTCTCTTTAATTATGTAATGCTCCTCGTATATTCATTTATTAATTAGCCCTTTCCCCTGATTTCAAGAAATCCCGTGTTATACAGTGATATACTACTTCTCCTACTGATATTCAAATGAATAAATCTCTATACTATTTACAAACAATTATATAAATATTATGAAGTGGTTCCTTTGCTATGATTAATAATATTACTAATATCGTTGCTCTGATATGCTAATAAATTCTCTAAATATTAAAATATTGTTAATTAATTTCACTTTCGAATTTAATCATGGGTTTCGACACACAACATTTTCCGCCTAACCTGTTGCATATGGATATGTAATTCTATACAGAATTAAGATTGCTGTAGGTTCTGTGGATTAAAACTAATTATTGAATTGATGGCAACTATTATAAATTATCACTATTTACTTTTCTTTCAAAAATAAGAATTTAAAAGTACCGTATGGTTTTGAATAAAGTTCGTAAGCTTACTGTGATGATTTGTCAGACGTTCTTCTCGGATGTATATTTTACTGGCTCGAGGTTGTCCGTGGAATGTTCTCGATACCCCTATTATCGGGCTCTTGCCTATCATTAGAATATATTACACATGTTCCTGGAATACCCTGGACTATTTGATACTTTCGGATTCAATAATTTCTATTCAATTTGTTCGCGGGTGCGACGTACCCTGAATGTGCTTCGGATGAAATATCTTCGATGACTTATTTAATTTTCCTCCCTATCTACGGCGCTATCCTAAAATGAAACCATTCGAAATTAGGAGTGTAATTAAATAAAATTCATAATTATATTAACAAGGTTTACAATTATAACTCAATGCAAATAACACTCTCGGCCTCTTACTCGACAAAACTGCCAAGCTATCAAAAGTAATCATAAGTTACCCACCTCGCTATCATTTAACTAATGATTGTGATTGGCTCAGTAGTAGATTAACCCAGTCTATGCCGAAAACGTATTCGTACCACACCGATTGCTTACGTGTGATCAGCTCTGTAACTTTTCAGAGAGTGAGTATTTTCATATTCCCATAGATGATGGATTTGAATGGCATCTCAATACCTCTCGCATGTAATGTCTCAGGGACGTGCCTCCCCAAATGAATAGCGCTATGACACCAAGTATGGAATACTATACTTTGTTTAACCTATTGGAATACTATACATTGTTTAACCTTTGGTTGTCCTAACAACGTATATTCGTTGGTTCTCAAGCCTGCATACAATTGAATCTTATTACACCCACTTGATGCTGTTTTTCCTCTTCAAATTAAACCCGCGGTTTCTGGCTTATCACAATATGAACAGATGATCTTCGGGTACATGAAATCTCCTAGAAAGTGTTCTGCCGGACATCTCTGCTTAAAAAGTTGCCTAAAATTAGAGACATTTATCCTGATTAGATATACGGTTATATAAAAGAAGTGTCACATAACCTTAGTAACTCCTGCAGTTTTTGAAGGTTAAAGTTATTGGAATTCAGTTTTCACAGCCTCACTTGCTTGATTCCCTTAATATCCTCAGAAACATTACAAATCTTGGGTTAAAAAGTTTGTCTGTGTAAATTACTTTGTAACATGTAATTTAATTGCAACTGAGGTTTAAATTTAATAAAGTTTTAATAGTTATTTTAGTATGCTTCATTCAGATTTTTATCGTTAGATACTTGTAGTGGAATTAATTGCCGATGGGCGGCCAGCAGTTCGAGTTACTTGAAAATGTGTGGAAAGATTCTATCTCACAAATATAAAATAATATATTTGTACATCGACCCTAATATCTTGAAAATTATAAATATTTACTCACATACTAAATAGTTCAGTTTTTATTATGTGATATGTTTTCGAATGAGATGTGGAGAATTATACATCCACGCTATCTAATAAAAAGGCAATGTAAATAATAACAAAGATAAATATTTCATCTTCGTAGGAGAGATAAATATTAATATTATTTTGCATGAATAGTGTTTTCTGATATGTACGACAGTTAGAGATAAGTGTTTAGATAAGTATTGAGTACAATAAATACAGATTAATTGAATAGTTTATTTCAGAAACCCGTCAAACGCCAAGTTTCTCATTTCGAGGAAACTGACAAAAAGCCTCCCAATTTTTCTGTTTCAAAATATTTTTATTTATTAAAGTAGTTTATAAATGGATATGTTTCATACAAATGCGCACTCTACAATGTGACTTACGTCTTGTAACACTAATCCGCAGCTAAGTGTGTTTTAGATTTTGGCGTTTGACGGGTTTCTGAAATAAACAATTCAATTGAATAAATATTAAAAATATTTGCTCTGCATCCACGCAATTTTACCAACTTTACCGCTCTGTTTGAATTGAGTATCATTTTCAGACATTTTTAGTCAAATTGGAACAAAAATGAAGTCAAATGAAAAATGAATATTTTTGAAACAAAAAGAACTACTCCATACATGGAATGAACAAATTCAATCCGATCACACTCGGTACGCACAGAACAGTATGTAATGCAGGGGTAGTAAATATATAAAGGGCTTGGAATCCAGACCAACCACAAAACACCCTACGAATTAATATTTTAGGTTTTATAGTTATTCATTAGTATTCTAAGTCCACTTCCACTTTTAAATTGTCTCTGACGAGTACAATTTTCTAAACAGATGTCCATCTTTGTTGTGGATGTGTGATGTCCGCCACATAGATGAAGATCCTCGGCATTATTGTAAGATTTTTAAGGGCGAAAAAATCCTTCATACGCCTTCCTTCGGAGGGGACGTAAAGCCGGGTGTCCCATGTTCGTAGATTTACTTGCATATAAAATATCCTCAAGCCTAAATGATGCCTCTGAGCCAAATTCAAATCGCCTGTTTCTAGCCCAAGAAATACCTTCTTTCTCTGCTATATGAAAGGAGCGTAGCGAAATTTGCGTCGTCAGACGGAGGAGCGGGCCTGATGGCCAGAGTCTCGACACGTAAAATAAGGCAAATTCAATTCAATCAATTCAATTCAGTGTACAGTGAAAGGGGCTTATACCGCTTGGCCTTCCCGCCGACTTCAAGGAGTCGTCGCCATCCACGTCAACTCAGTCATGATTGTAAGACAAGTATATGTCAACAATAGCCACTCATATTTGGAGTATTTACCCTTTATATGATCTATATTCTTAATATTAAAAATACCATGAACGTGCAGATAAATAATAGAATAATGATGATGATCATATACGCTCATTCAACCCCTACAAGGGCAGGGGCCTCCTGTCACAACACAGAACAAGAATGGCTTCATGTCACTTGCAGAGATTAAGGTTTTGAAAAAAAGTCCATGAAATACACATTATAGAGTATATGTATCAAGAATCGGGGCCGAATTTAGTGCAGGAAGTAGATTCAATGCCAAGTGTGATTGATCACCATTTGAAACGCCTCGACATTCACCCCCTTCAGCAACAACGACAGCCCTTATTAGATGTCTATCAAATCAACCCTTTAGATCATATCAAATGAAATCTACTCATTCTTATGATTATAAGGTTTTAGATAGGTTAATTTGAGTAGTATGTCATACAATTAGGTAAAGCATACATGAAAGGCTCTGAGAAAGTTATTTAGTTTCCTTCTCTGATGACACTTTTAGTTACAAATTTCTTAAAATTCAAGACTAGAATAACTATCAAAACAGAGTCCTCTGCCCAAACCAAAGCAAAACTGTCACATCAAGCGAATCCCGGAGCAGTACCCTAAAAAATGGGCTACGGGCAGCGCGTGATCTTTCTTTCCTCTACCCTGTTCTATCCTCATACCTTACTTACTCACACGTACGTTAACATGAACTACACTACCACACATGCTGGAGCACCGTTCGGGGGCGTAGAGATTGTCCCGAGTGGGGCGGTGCCCTACTGGTGGGAAGTACCCGGTTAGGGAAACCCCGCAATCCGACACGAAGGTAGGTCGGCACCGGATCTCACCATCCCTCGGACGAAGACCATCCCCACCTCCCGAGGAAAGAACAAGCACTATGCTTACGGAATAATAATTCCATTTGACGCGCCCGGAATCACTAATCAATAAAATCACTGTCGAATCAATTATAGATGTCTCTAAATCTTAAGATATAATGTCCCTAAATAAATATTTTTCAGGTGTGCGAAAAATGTTTTAGAATTCAGTGCTTAAAATACGTTACTACACATTCATTCTTTACGTCACATAAAAGGAGTTAAGTATCATTGTTCTATGTCGTACTACTTTCCTTAATTTTGTCAAAAACAGAAATAGATCATGTTTTTTAATAAAATTAACACTTTCAAAACCTATTTTTTTTATTGAATCCCTCTATCTTAACGGCGATGGCATGTATTAAGATTTGTTTACTAGTGAATCTTCAAAGCGCTATCCTGAAAATGTACAAAAATGGTGTTAGAAGATAGTTCTAAGCATGCGATCTATCAAATGAAGCAAACTAGACAATTTGGTAAGCTATTTTGTTAACATGAATGACTCCGTCACTGAAAGGTGCAAATGATATATTATACGAAATACTATTTATGGTTCACTTTTGAGCGAATTTCATGCTTTTCTTCAACCTTTCTTTTCTTATTTTCAGTTTGTGGAGAGTTTTATGTGGTTTTAAGATTTTCTCAAAAAATAATATTCCTCAGTTGGTCTGGTTCATATTCCTAAGTTGGTCATGCAAATTTGAAATTATTCTTTTAATTTTTAGCACCTCTCAATTTTCAAAAATCGCAAGAAACTGAAAATATTTTCAACGTTGAACCAAAGACTAAGCACCATTCAAAAAATAGAATACCAACTTGCGAGAAGTCCAAAGTGCATTTTTCTATCGTAGTCTATTCATTTCGGCTCCTTTGGATTATATTTATTTCATTTTTTTAATAGTTAACTTATTACAGACCAAAATTAGGTTAACTTGATCCTATTGGCTAGCCGAAGTCCTTTAGCCAGTACATACCAACATCCCTTTCGCTTCTAATCTTTCGAATCTGGTATTCACCCCCAAATGGTCTCCTCCATCCATCAAAAGTCCGCGGAAAAGCAGACCCATAAGTACCGCGTCAGGAAAAAACCCCTGAAAGGAAAAACCTGCCGTCAGAAGCCGAGTACATTCTAATCTATCCGACGTTTATTTTACTATTTTATTTTCTGGCGTGGGCGTCGCTCTCCTCCAGTGCTTGGCCTCCTCAGCACCTAAATCAAACGCGCCACAGAAATCGTCCGCACAACGCTCTGCCCTTATATTATTTTTTTCGACCCCCCCTTACCTCCCCCCCGCTAATGTGCTTTATTTACTATTACAGTTTTTATTTTATTTATTATATTAACATTTTACTTACCAATTAACTATGAACTTTATGACTGTTTTTCTTAAAACTGATTACTTACTAAACATAAATTACTGCTTAACTACATATTGTTAGCTTATGAACTTATTTATTTCTCTCGAGTCTAGGCTCCGCTCAGCTAACCGGTGCCTATTTTCCACTCCCTATTATTTCAGTTTCCGAATGGTCGGAACCTTCCTAAAATGTTCCTAATTCTTCCATGAATTTAGACCTTTTATCACCTAAAAGTTGGGCGAGCTTTACGTTCCTGTATAGAAATATTAATTTCCCATTCCCATCCATTTTTTCCTCCATGTTTCGGTTGCAAGCAAATAAGAGTATTGTGGATCCATCTTCTCTATCACCGCCCAAAGCACCAACAGATGCCATTACCACTTGCAGTCCTTTAGTCTACGTTGCATCCATCCCCAACCCTTTCAACCAATGTATCCCCCTCTGCGCGCCTTCCGAGAGTATGAACGTAAACCTTCGCAACCCCATAACGGTACTTCGCATGACATTTGAGCTACTAGCCGAACGTTTTTCACGTTGCTGCCCAAATCTCTTGCCTTGTAATATCCGGCAAGTCTTTGGAAATTCAGCCGTTCTATTCACGGTTCCCTATCACCCACCATATCCGAGAGACGTCTTCCCAACCCTGCGCGGTCAGAGCCGTTTAACTTTGTACCCCAGTAGCGATGTCGCTTCCCTCCAGTGCACTCTAAGCACCTAGTATAGTGTATCAGCCGTTTATCTGCTAATTGTAATCCAAAGTTTAATAGATTTCATATTTAAATACTCTCCAAATCCTATACTTCCGACCTCTCTTAAGACTCCGGCATTGCTGCGATCTAGAAACTCCTAGAATTAATTGAAATAATCTGTTTTCATACTTTCTAGTCGCACTATCCTATCCACTCCCCAGATTCTCCATAGTTCCATAGCTGGAAACTACCGATTTGAACCATGTATCGCATACTTTACCGGCAATCCGCGAACCCTGCGCACTGCGCAAACATTTCTTGAGCCCAATCTTCCTTTGCTGTTACCGTCAGTATGTTGATATTCCATCCCCCATTCATGGAAAATTTTGCACCGAGATAAGTGAAAATGTTTTGACCGGTCAATTTCTTCCCTAAGTGAGTACCATTTCTCTTTGCTACCCAGATACCATTTTGGCAAAACTTACAACTTTCGTTTTTGAAGTTTACTTTTAGTCCCCATGTCTCACTTAATACCTTCTAGAAATTTAAACTCTTCTGTAATCCTCAATCGCTCAACATTAAGACTAAAATCATCAGCATATAATAGTCCGGAATTTCAAGCCATCAATTACCGGAGCCCTGTATCGCTTCCTGTACCCACGTCAATAAAATCGTTTATAAACAAGATAAACCAGCAGCGTAGAAAAGACAACCCCGTCCTTACTCCTATTCGATTTTATTTTTTGCTTATACTTCGTCACCGCACCTCACGCAGAAATTACCTTCCTATACATACTCTGCAAAGACGTTTAAAAACTTTACGTGAGACGCCTAGCTCATAGTTTCGCCATAAAGCCTCCCTATTAATAGAGTCAAAAAGCCTTTTCGAAATCTACAAAAACTGCAATATAATGGCCCCGTTTACACGCCAGCGCCGTTTTACTAGGTATCTAACACAAATATATTGTCGTTGTCGCGTAGCCTACTCCTAAAAGCCCTGCTTGCAATCTGATATTTTAACCTACTTTTCCGCCCATCTCACTCAGTGCGCCTTGAGTATTTTACAGAACAGTTTGCTCAGCGCTGGCAAAAGACTAAATTCGGCGATAATTTTGTGGGCCCAATTCGCATCCCCCTTATTTTTCAAAAATCGCGTTGCGAGGCATAGCTGTACTCCACGTTTTGGATACGAGCCGGAATTCCAGCCAATTGCATTAAATACTTCATTAATACTTTTTCTGGGTCTATGTGCCAACAATCGAAATGAATTTTGTTGGAATGCCGTCCGCAGCCACCTGCCTTGCTTATTACATTGTTAGATTAAGCCCTATTACTATTCAGGCCAGGTAGAGTTCGTCTAATTCAGGGCACACTGCTGGTCAGTGAGAACCTGCCCTGTTTCAATGGTCTCTACTGGAACGTCCCGAGAAAAAATTGCACCACGCGTCTGGCCTGAAAATTCACTTACTTAATGATTTTATTGCGCAAAGATCTGATTAACGTCCAAGATTGATTTACTATAATCGTTTTCTTAGAATTGTCTTGTTATTCTTGCTGCCCCTCACTATCTTTGCCCAAGATTCTCGATTCATTCAATTTCGCTCAGTACTGCCTACGTACATAACAAATAACTGTTTTTTTCTTTAGGGGGGGGGGGGGGCTTTTCTTTCCGTTTTTTCCCCTTTTCAAAATTTTCCCTTTAGGGTATTAATAGTTTTTTTTTCGCGCCCTGGTTTTTTAGGCTATTTATTTCCGCCCGGGGGTGGGTCCGGAAACACACCCTCGCCTTAACCCACTACTTGGGTCAATGCAGCTTCCCTTCCTCCTCTCCCCCACCTTCGATACCCTTCCTTTGCGCGTAGAGCCGCTTTTCTAGGTTCATTGTTTGCGTTCCGGCGAGCCATCCTTCTCGCGTCCCCCTGCCGAGTTAAGAATATCCTGTACCAAATCCTGTCGCCTTTTCTCTTCCATACAAAACCGTTTCTTTCTATCGTGCAAGTTCGTTGCTCCTCCCGCTGCCCTGTCGATGCAATGCAGAAAGCATTTACTGCTAAATGCACCACACAGGCAAAATGTCAGATTCTGCCGTAATTCGATTTCCCAAAATCTAATAAAGTGTGATATTTTTCTCGCGAACACAGACGTAATCTATTACACTAACCTCAATTCCCACTAATAAAGTTTAGTTCCCCTTCCGATCCTGTTCCATTAGCTGCCATTAGATTATAGATTAAATCTTTTCGCATAATTCTAGCCAATTCCGCCCATCATTATTGATGACCGCAGTCTTTGCTTTTTCTGGAATCTGCTCTCGAGTGGTCTGTCCGTCGTGCCGGTCGAAGTCCGCAAAAAACTTCCTGTTCATTGCCAATTCGAGCATTTCATGTCCCCTAACCACTAGAAATTAGTACTTGGGTACCCACTGTAACATATCCTAGGAAATCATTGATTTCGCCGAAGTTCCGGAGTATAATAACGCGATCCCTGTGGGTGACGTAGATAGAACACAATTGCAATATCTATATTTTGCATTACTAGTCTAAAACAAAGGCAAATTGCTGAGTTGGTCTTAATTTCATTAATAAACCTGCATTAAGCTAGTCGAAAAATGCACGCAACACACCCGGTACCGACCCCTTTCTCCTCTACGTTTTTTATTTTCCATATGGCTCGTAAAACCAGACACAGATAACGTTTCACCCTCCTTACACCAAGTTTCAACAAGACCAATTTACATAAAAGTATTAATGTGCCATGGAAGTCTTGATTACGAGCTTAGAGGCCTAGACCTTTGATTTCCAACACCCTATTCTTAAAAAACCTATTCTTGCCTATTTGGATCAGTGGTCCAACGCTGATAGAGTTGTGCACCGTATCTACACCGAGCTTCCTCTGCTGCTAATAGCGCTCGCCTTGGCCTTGCCATCGCCTGCCGTACGCGGACCTCGCTCCCGCCGCTTTATTCTCGGCCGCGACCCGCCCGCCACTCACGATTGCCGCAGCTCCGCCGCGATCTCGAGCAGCCGACGCCGCGCGGCGAAACGTGACCCGCGCATTGCCTCCGCTCTCGATGCGTGGGTCAGGTCGTCCGCGCCGTCCCCGAACGAGGCGCAGCGTGCCGGTGCGGCCGCTTCCCGGCCACGGCGCGCGCTGGGGCGGCCGCGAGCAGGCGCCCGATTCCTCGGAAGGGTGTCCGCCCTCTGGTGTTGCCCCCTCGCGTAGTTCACGGGGCCCCCGCCGCCCCACCCCCTCCCAAGCCCGCGACCGGCCGCCAGCTCGCTCAGGCCGAAGCTGCGCCCGTGCCACGACAAGCTTTGTCGAAACGAATAGACGCCTTTCCTCCCGCTCGCTTTCCGCCTCCTGCAAATTGTCGAATCAACGCCTACGCGTTTGTCGCAACAACTGCCCAGCTTCAAGTCCTCTTCGGACCGCGCACCAGTCTATTCATGGAGAGATGCTCCCGGGCCTGCGCAGAGCATCTCTCCCGCGTTCCTGAATGAGCAGGAACCCTGCCCCACGGCCTCTCGACCCCGTCCCACAATCATGCGCGGCTTGTCCCTCACGCCGCCGCCCGGTCCGGTGCGCCTGCGCTCGATATCTTGAAGCTCCAGCCCTGACACCTAGCTGCTCAGCTAAACCCAGAATAACATCTTTCCGATCCGCCCCATGGACTCGTTCCTCTGCCTCTGGGATGCCGGAAGTACAATTATATGTTCGACCGATTGTTTCAAGTAATCCACCTTGCGCACCAACCTCGTTGGCTGGTCTGCAGCGACTGCACTGTCGCCTCTGCCAACGTCACCCTAGCTGCTAACGCCAATGATCAGACCTAATCATCATCTCCTTATGTGTACGATTCAAGATGTCGATTGATCTCGCGTTAGTGGGGGCCGGATTCACTCCACCCCCACCGATCGCCAAAAAGCACCGCCATCACAGCCGCGCCCAGCACGCTGCAAGGTAGCCCCAGCCCCTGCGCTGTCCCCCGGCACCCCACTGCGCGGCAGGTAGCCCGCTCACCCCAGCGGCCGATAGCCGCCCGCCACTTTGTCGACGGAACCATCCTTGCAGCCAGTGAAAACACGTCCGCTCGGCTCGGCGTCTGAGTGCAGACTGTCCCTTTGAATTAGAGAAATGCTACCTTCTCCAGCATCTATATTTTTTATTCAAGTACATTTATAGAAAATTAATGTCATTTTAATGAGAAATAGGATTTGTTATCCCAAGTGGTACCCATACATCTTGGCAATTTTCACACGCCTAGCGCACAGACATCCACCAAGTGGGATCCAAACTAAGGATCCCTTTCTCTTCGATATGGCACTATGGTCGTATCACACCTCTGCTAATCACACTAGGAAAATGTAAAATCCGAAAGAAAGAATAGTTCAAGATTAAGCATCAAGCATAGATATGACGTACATTTTTAACCACCAATAAGGGTAGTCTAACGATAACCTCAATGACATAATTGTATCGATAATGTAAACTTATTTATATTTTTTTCAGTCCAAAAAATTTGAATAAAACTCTAACACAGGAAAAAGCGTATAACAACAGTATATAGACATACGTACTGGGTGCAAGCTCTAAATCAGAATTTAATAATTGCTATTTATTTTGACGCGGTTGTACTTGATAGTGGATACTATCAAGTAAGAAACCCAACATCTAACTACAGGAGAGTGTAAATAACAAACCAAGTGTGCTACAGGAGTACATACGAGTGTTTCCACCCTTATTTCTATTTTTTACAATGTTTGAAAATTCAGAGTGTAAAACAAAAATGGAACCTGTGCTAATGTTTAAACCCCTTTAAAGTAATATTACATTCAAGCAATATAAATTACCTTTCCTTCAAGCAAAGATTACGCGTAAATTACGCGTTTTATCCAAAACATTGCACTTTATATAATTTAAATACCTATTTTTTAGAAAATACTACACTAAGGAAGCAATATGGCTTACCACATTGTCCAGATTGCTTCATCACATCTCTTCTATATGCTTCCCTGACATTTAAACATGCACAAAATTGTTTCTAAAGATAAGTCACGTTATTAAAAACACATTTTTCTTTCTCTCTAAAAAGTAAAAGTTAATGAACCTGTGGCCACCGTAATATACTTTGGTTAAAAAGGTCTTTGTTTTCTTTCACAACCGCCGCGAAAACACTAGTACTGTTTGATATAAAATATTCAAAATTGGCTATATCTTTGTAAGCCTTAACCAAATTCTCATAACTGTGTAAACATTCTCGTTAATTTACATTATTTTCTTACATTATTGAGATTTAATAGATGATAATTCAACTTGCATGAAAAATCGTGAAATAGTAATCATTCACAAGTTTTTATATCTTAACAGATTTACATATCAATACTTCCATTTTAAACTAGAGGTACTCAAACTGCTCATACTTTCTCGCTCGTATTTTCACAAAAAGTATTTTCAAAAAAATACTTTTGCGTGAAATACGCGAATTTGCGGAAAGTATTCTAATTTTTGAAAAATTGCACAGTACCTTCCTTCAAAATTATCTTTACAGAACGGACTTCAAGGGGAAAATATCTATCTTTATAATTATAGTTCCAGGAAGACGCCAAAAAAGTTGTTTTTATTCCATTTTCGACAAATCAGAGTTTCCAACTACAAACCTTTTAAACGTCCTTCACACTACCCATAAAAAAATTAATAAAAATGCATGCAGCTTTTTTTTGAAATTTTTGAAAATGTCCCGAAAACTTTGGTATTGGTGTCAACGTCACCCATTGGTTTGGAATTTCTCAGATAAATACCATTCCATTCATGGTATTACTTACGATAAATATTCATACCCCTCCTCAGAAATGACCTCCTGGAAATGAAATCAGACATATCCAGCTATGGAATCCATAGCGATGTGTTGAAGAATAATTTAAAAATTAATGTACAGATTATTGAAAAAATGGTAACTGTTCTCCGAAAAATACTAGGATTTGATACAAAACGATAAATAATTCCCATCTCTACATATGCTGTATTACGTACTCTGCTCTTTCGATCTTTCCTGTTTGTATCCTTTAAGGAAAAGTCTTCCTCAACCTATAATTTAAACCTTTTTGATGACGACAGAACGTTGACGTTCTCGCGTGGTTTCTCCTCCGCATTAATTTGACTTCGCATGCGGAACACGTCTTTTACGTATGGGCGGGCGTCATCGCAGCCCGCCTCAAGAAAGAAAACAAGAGGTTGAGAGTAGGTTTCCGCGGCCGGAGTCAGTAACTACTTGGCTGTCCTGCGTCCTAAGGCCATGTTTCCTGCATCCTGCGTCCTGATGGTAATGTGTCGGCCATCAAGCTGCGTCCTTGCTCTTCGCCGAGAGGAAAGTCGCGGAATGGCGGCCGAAACGTTGGCACCTGTGCCTAGGACGCGGCAGCACCCAGCCAAGTCGTAAACAAGAGGTTGTTTTCAGCGCTGAGAGCACGTCGTATCGGAGCATGACTCACCTGGTGACTTCTACACTCGCACATGTTAACCCTTCACCCTCCTCGGTGCTGTAGAGACAGGCGAACACCGTAGTGTGACCGATTAAAACGTGTCTTCAGAAATGAATAAAGAATGATCGTGGTTTTGTACTCGGTGGAGAAGCGCAACATATTCTATTTGTTTCTGAAAAATGACTTTGCTCGTAACAGAAAAGTGATCATTAAAACATTAATTTTATAGGAAAATACTGTAATATAATGGGTTCAGATGTACCAAAATAACTATTCTAATACCACCATTTTTAGAAAAAAAAGAAACAATAAATGTAGTGTAAGATTTACACATAATCATAAAACAATGTAAAAATCATAAACTGTATTACATCACTTAAATAAACTACAAATTTCAATATATTCTACATTTTGGGGGCACTGTCGTATTCATAAATCACAATATTCATTCTAGATGTCTTTATCACTGGAATTTCTTCAATATGTATCATGCCATTGCAGAACATGTGGATCGGTGTTGAGATTTGATAAATAAACGTGGTTTTATGTGTTTCGTTCGAATTTCACTGTAGGAAACGCAGTCACACAAACACTGTGGTCTTGACGAAACTACGTTCACCTTCATCTACATTTAACAAAAACTACGCCCACTAGCAGACGACGATCAAACTGGATAGCATTCAACAGCCTTATAATAAGGCAGAGTGGTGTTCCACAAAACTTCCTTTACACTTCAGCTTGCGAAGGACAATTATCAATTAGTTGCGGTCGCGGTGAGCGCACTGCGGTGGTTAAGGGTTAAGGTGAAGTGCCGGCAGAGTCAGAAAAACGCGTGTTATCCCCTATCTTTGTGCAGTGCACGATCAACAACCGACGACGCGAGATCGGAGCAAATAACCACAGGCGAGAACGAGGTCATTCCATATGCTTGGTAGTATTTGCATAATATGTGGTCCATTTTTTGGCAATAGTGCCTTTCAAATTCATGTGTTTAGGTGAATTTTCTTTCAGTGTAGAAACAAGTGCATGGAAGTTACTTCTTACCTTCGTTGTCTATTGACGGGAAATTGCTTCTTTTCTACACGTATTACAAAGAAGTCATGGTCACATAAAACAAGTGGTGCTGCAAAGAAAACAAAACACTGGCGTGACAAGAACCAAAATGGCTTCACCATCATATTGATAATACTCCTAAGAGCATGCGCTTCTAGGCTGATAAAAGCGCATATTCATAATGATTACAAGATTATGTATTTGTTAGTTACCATGTATTCGTACTAAAAAACTGGGAGTGTTTTGCCCGCTCATTTCAGAATGTAGAACTCAACTTCTATTGTTGTCTCGACTATTAACATTCATTCGAATGCCAAAGACTCACTTTGTATACTAGTTAGGCAAATAACTATACTTTCTTCCTTGTTGTGCTACATCACTACTTGGAGATTGGCCAACAATCCGCACACTCTCAGAAATAAGTCAGCATGTTGCAGAAATTCCTACAGGAAATTATAATCTCTTTTCTAAGCTATTTCTTCACGTAACTGACCATGATTGATTAATAGATTGATTATTTCGTGATTTTGGGCACGTCAATTGCTAAGGTCATTCGTCTCGTAAGTGTAACAAATTTATTTTTCTCGTGAGGTAGCACCACAGTGAATGATAAGATCTGGCGCCGAACTGACAAAGATGTCTGAGATGTAACCGTCCTTGGGCACCAATAAAACATCATAATTTACACTACTTTATTGGTGTCTGGAGACGATTGTAAGTTTGCGTGAATTAGATTTTTTGGGAGAAACGGTTTAATGATTTTTATGATTCTTACAAAAAAGAAACTTGTCATTGGCATCCCGAATTAAATTGTTCCAAACTTTTCCTTCATTGTCATAATTAACTCAAACGATTATGGCATTCAATCATTGTTAATAATTTCTCACATTCAATGCCAGGAAGTATCAAATTGAGGTCGAGTACTTTTCGATTATTCCTCTTCGAGACGCACAACTTTTTCTATTATTATGTTTCTTGCTTCCCCAGCCCCATCCGAACACCGATGTTAGTACCTCTGTTTGTCAGAACAAAACATTCTCCTCTGAAGGTGGCATATCTTCTTCTTCTTCAGTAAAAATTTGGCAAAACGTTCAGTAGAGAAAAATAGAGAGCAGAATATTTGTGAAGAAATCTGCACGGACTAAAATTGCACTTGAGATATACACGATCATTTCTACTCCTGTAAAGCTTCTCAAACAGATTCTGCTTTTATATATACTGTGTGAAATTGACGATATCAAGCGCCCTTGAAACTGTTTACCAACAAAGGTGATCTAATCCGTATTGCTACAGGAAAAATCGTTTTGTGGAAACAATTTTCATTATTTCTACTTGGAATGCACTATCCAGCTGGGGAACTACCCTGCAGGTGACGTCGCACACTTCTTGCGAAATATTTGTAAGATGCTGTAATTACAAATCTTGAAACATAACTCAAGCATTTATGAACATCATTGGATTATTTATAAATTTACTAATATGCCACGATTACCTTGACATTATGTAGAAGATTAATGTATTGTTTTTAATTGCGTGTAATAAATAACATATAAAATACATAACTAGTTTTGTATTGCAATATCAAAAATAAGACGTGTTGAAAATGATAATTGTGGTTAACTTTTCGTTCATGGTAACAGGTAGTTACTTCTCACTACTATGGGAATATTGTTGTTATATTTTTCCTCGCTCTTCATTTCTTACCTTCTAAAAATTGTGTTCAGATTCGTCTTATTTCGTTATGTTCTTCTGTCATTTCTGTTTTATGCTGAAGTTAAGCGTCTTATTATTTTATATAAATTATACTAATTCTTCCACGAGCATTGGATTAAAAGATAAGATGAAAAAGAAATTTCTTATCCATTTGTTGCCAAATTATTCGTATCTAGGGTACAATTTAATTCAGAAGCAACCGAATTTTTTATTGTTTCCTGTTTTTCGTACCGTTTCGCTTTCTAAAACTATATATGCAACTAAGGAAAAAATATTTGTCAATATATACTTGTATATTTCTTTCCTTGATTTTTAGGTATTTCTACTTTCAATATTTCAAATATTCATCAAATAAAATGTGGAAGGAAAAACTGATACACTATTTTAGAGTTCATTACGTGTTGTTATTATTATTATTATTATTATTATTATTATTGTTATTATTATTGTTATTATTATTATTATTGTTATTATTATTATTACATTATTTCCAAGTTCTTTCAATTATTTCTCTTGAATCGACTTAGTGTTTTGTGTCATCCTGTGCAGCTTCATTTTGCATCATTAAATGTCTAATAGAGAGTGTGCCTCAAATATTTTAACCCTTGTTTCACAACGGGAAACGCAGAGTCTTTTTGAAACATTTTAGTAAAACTAGTCAATTTTAACATTCTACGAAATAATTATTTTTTGTCAAAATTTATGTTTTTCATTTCAATGTAAGATAAATTCTCATTTTCTCCAATAAATGCCCACCACTGCCCTGTCACGTGCGCGCTTTTCGTCGCTTTGGATCATTTTGACCCGTACAAAGGTTAATAATACAATATTTATAATTTTGAGAAGGCAGAACACATTCTTGGAACTTCTAGAGCCAGGAACGTAATTACATCCGTAAAATCTCACAACTGCGAGAACATCCCGAATGACAAAAGTTCACTGGAGTAAGGTCGGTCGTGTTTCGAAATAATTAAGATATTACATTAAAACCTATTGTAATGAAATGTCTTACAATTCGAAAGATATAATATGTTGCATATATAGTATCTGCGCCCTGAAATTGTTAAATGTTAGGTTGCAATAAAATATTTGCTAGACGTATTTGCCCTGATTTTTTCATCTAATGATTAAATGTATAGTGAATTTTCAGTAGACTTCAACTGTAGGGAAGTGTAAGAATCAATTAAGCATTTTTATAAATAATGCTTAGTTTTTACTTCTGCATCAGATGTGTTATTAAATACTTTGACTTAGTAACATAGAAGAATCAATTATCGCGGAAGAAATATTGTAAAACTCTTCACGGGAATGAAGAAGAAAAAGAAGAAAAGAAGTTTGTTTAGAAATGTCAGCGATCGAAGAGCTTCGCTTCCCTAACCGCTTAGCAAAAAAACAACGAAAACCTGGAATACACAAGTCTTCTGTCTCTTGCGTCATCATGGCCTCTATAAAAGAAGAGGATCCTGAGGGAGGGTGGACTGTTCGATCGTCGCTCCTGCAGACATGGCCAAGCTCGTGGTAAGTACGTGAGTGGTGCACAGACCCTCTGCAAGGCGCGAATTAATCAACTGCTGTTCTAAACGTGTGACTTTTTTCAAAAAAAATTTGGAGCCATAATTTTTTCAACTTTTTTTAAAGAATTCGCACTCTTTGAAAGCGCTCAGTCTTTTAATGTACACGAATTAAAATAAAATTTTAACACGTGTAAAAACGTCACATTGTATCAACCGAAGATTTTACTTCACGGGTGAATAAAATTTCATCACTTCCATGTGTTGTATTAATTTATCTGTTGTCTCTCTATAAACAAAATCCATAACATTTAATGCAACACTTCTTCGTTAACATTTGTATATCCAAAATAAATGCATATTTCTTTGTTTTAATGACATTATGAGGTGACGTAAACAAATTGTCCGATTTACATTTGTAAGTAAATTGTATTAAAGGTAGAATAAAACTCATATATGTTAATTATTTTGCAATTCTCTTGGTAATATAATCGTTCATTATGTCGAGAAGAACAAGTAAATGAATCGTAATCTACCAGTAATCAACAAAATGTATCTGTGGAATAAATTTTTAGAGTAATTCAAAACAATTTTGAATATTTCTGAGAAGTGTTTCGGATCTTCGGTTTTTGGGCAAGGGAGTCATGTAGGACCCGAAACATACTGTAAAGTTTTTGTAGAATGACAACACTTTAATGCAGATTTCTTCTTAGGGCCCTAATGCAGTCGAACGTTGTTGATGCGAATTTCGTTCATTCGAAGTCACACAAAACTTGAAATACTAGTTGTTTTAAACAAAATATCTAGAATGCAAATGAAAACCGCACAAGGTTAGATGGTTAACACTAAATATCACTTTTTCTGCTCTAAAATTTCACGAAGTGGTTACACTTTTCAGATACTCTTTGGTGTTCTCACTTTATTATAACTCGCTGAGCGATACCTCTACTTTTACTCAAAATTACTAATTAAAGTAATCAACATATTCAAGAACATCATAGTTTTTTTAGCGACATTGTTACCTCCTCTTTAGAAGATTTTTAGAAACAGCAATATGCATCGATATCTCGTATTTAACATAAATTTCTTTGATAATTGTACTCTAATAAAATATTAGTTGCACGTTGTAAACGTTAGAATATTTGGTCTTTTGATGGAAAAGTTAGAATAAACCGGACTTTTATTAACTTTTCCACTTATGAAATGAATACCAATCTTCTATGAAACAAACTAAGCTGTGTAACTACATAAACTTCGCTTTTTGTATTAGTTTCTTCTTGCCACTTCTCTCTATTAGTCAATCACGGCTGTAATCAGCTGCATTACATCAATTATCGGGAGCGACATGCACTGAAATCGAGTTTCATTAATATATTCAATACTTGGTGAATTTTGAAATTTTTTAGTCACACTTTTGTTCATTAAATAGTATTAATTAAATATATTTTGTGAATCGTAAATTTTCAGATAACTTCCCCTTAGACGCAGAAATGTATCAGGAATATTCAATACTTTCGAGGTATCAGAAGTGGTAACTATTTATGAACGTAGTAAATCTAAAGAAATGATAAATAATATATAACTGGCTAACTAATAAATGATAAAAAACGCCATAAAACTCCTGGAAAAACTTTCTAAGTAACTCTAATTTTTTTCCTGTACCTCGTTTCTTCTGCCAATTTTTCCGAATATCGATGCATCATGTTTTATTTTTGGAGATAATAAACATGCGCATTGATTTTCCTCGTCATTTTGCACCAAGGTATAAGAAGAGATAGATCTTCAGAGTCCTAAAAGGTCTACTCTTACCTCTTGTATAATAATACTGGGAGAGCCAAAGTAGAAACGTAGGTTGATATAGCTTTTGCCAATGTTTCTCATATGATTTGCATGAGCAGTTTTCAATGAGCAGTTTCTGAGAGATCCAGAACATTAGTTTGGGAGCCATAAAAAGGACTTGAATGCCAGAATTTGTGTCGCTTTTATGACTTATTTTCAACAGTTATATTTTCTCGGAAAATGTTTTAAAACTTTCTCCTGTTCCTGCAATAATAAAGGGTATAGTAAAGGTAGCTAGTGCTGTCATTAATTGTGAAAGAAGTCGAACAACACGTGTGCTCGCAAATGCATAAAAAATCAAATTTACGAGCAGAGGGAATCCAAATATTCGTATTTAGTTCGGTTAAGAAACTAAACAATACTTAAAACTCAATTGTAATGAAATAAAAATCCTTTGACACACGTCATTTCAATGACTCAAAGGAATAGTAACGAAAAATTAGAAAAAATCGAACATTTTGGTTGTGAATAGCTAACAAACAAATTAATAGACAGATAAGATGCCGGAGGGCAGTGTTAAATAAGAACCTATCTTCGCTTCATCATAAATGTTTACTGACTTAACAAATAGACTGAAAAAAAAAACTGTCGGAATCTTCGGCCTTTCTCAGCTTGGCCGGCCTCCTACGCTGGGGGAGATACGAGTAGGTTGTCCCTTGATATTTTTCTAATGGGCAGGATTACCGACATCTTCCAATGTATAGCATGTACTACAGTTGTGATCTAGAGGTTGTAGACGCATTCTGAATAAATACTCACTCACTATTGCAATTGATATGAAAAACTTGGTTGGCAGTATCAAGTTGGTTGATTGTTAGTTATTCCAGGCGCGTCGACTACTGAAGTCATTAGTCCCGTAAGTGTAATGCACGATTTTCCTCGTGATTTGCGTGTAATGTGGTTTTTTGTCGGTGACATCAGGAGATGCACAAAGCCACCTCTGTTGAAGGGCAGTAACAAGATTCGCCACACCAACCATAGTGAAAACCATCTACGTGACGTTCATGACGTTTAATACACTAACGGAACAAATGACAGTAGTAACTGATGTATCCAGAAACATCAGTAATGATAATGCCAGCTTGGACAGCCAAAGTCGCTAAGGCTGGAGGACTGTAGTTGCCTCGACTCGAAGAGTTGCGAGTTCGAATTCCGCTTCAGGCATGAGTGTTTGTGTGTGTGTGTGTGTGTTGTTTTTACGTGTTCCCTCTCTACAGTTACCAATAACAATAAACCAATCAAAGTGGTTGCAACGTGACCTAGAAATTGAAAAGCAA
>BOPP01000110.1:3998937-4035320 GCA_017312745.1 Gryllus bimaculatus
GAGGCTGCGGCGGACGCTGATCCGCATCGTGGCGGCGGTGGCCACTACCCACATGGCGGTCACCGCCCGCATGGCGGTCACTACCCGCATGGCGGTCACCGCCCTCACCACGGCTAGCGGTCTACCACCGACCGGCGTGGCGGTCACTACTCGCATGGCGGACCAAATTACCACGGCTAGCGGTCTACCTCCGATCGCCATGGCGGTCTCTAGCCTCGTGGCGGTCACCGCCCTCACCCTTAGTTGAACGTCCAGCCCTTCCCTAAGCTATCAATCGGCTCGTAGTCCCTTATCCCACTTTTGCTAGATCCGCTCAGCTAAGATATTCTATTAACATGTTTTATTAAAATACTCTCGTCTCAACTGCGCTCTGAGCACAGAATTTGTACCTCTTAAGTTGAATAATAAAAACACTTGCATCTATATTATTATTGTTGTTGTCACTGTACCCAGAGATCTTATACTCATAAATATTTGAATGTCTGAAGGACATTATATAGTACAAGTGCCTAATGTACGATTTAATATTAGGATACGTACTAATTGGCTATGATTTTACAATAAAAAAACTTGTCATTGCTAACTTTTTTCTTTATTATAATATATTATTAGCAGCCTTCAACATGTTTGCCTTCATCATCCTCTCTGACGGGATTAAATCAGAAATAAGATTTCCTACTCGTATTCTAGGTGTGAAGAGATGCTTGTTGTTAGGAGATTTGACAAGGTTAAAAATGGTGGAGAAGATAGAAATTGTAATTTGGAATAACATGTTTGATGCAATTTTCATTAGAATTGATTAGAGCTAGTGACAATTCGTGGGTGTATTCACTATTGTTAATAAACCCAAATGTTTCACACTTACATTTGTTTCAAACAGCTTACAGAAATTAAAGGGGATAAAGTGCTGAGTCAAGCCAGACAGGATAGATTCCTTTTACTGTAGGGCGAATTATTGATAATAGAGCCGGACACAAAGATACACCGGACCGGTCAATCTTGGTGAGAAGGCAAGCGTACTGAGAGCGCTTTTTCCTAGAATTTTACTTCTGGCACTGTCCTTATCGAGAACTAACGATACCGAGAACGAAAGATTCTAGGTTTGTTATAAAGATATGATGTACCCTTCGTCTTGGCGGATGAAAATAACAAAGAGAAAGTACTGTAAAGAATAAGTGAAAAGTTGCGATTTTTTGACAGAAAGGTTGTGAGATTCTGATCAAACAAGTGAAAGAGCTGTTTACATCTTACAGCTGCAAATTTACCTTAAAATTTGTAAACGATCTGGGGAATCGACAGGATCTTCGGGGTCTCACTTTGTTGATAACGTCACAAGAAACATTCACTATATGATCGCGTACACGTGGCTGGAAAGACTTACCAGTTCGTGGTACCCTCCATCTGCAAGGCTGGAATCCAATAGGGTGTTGGTACACCCTTATCCTTGATGACAGCTTCCACTCTCGCAGAAATACTTTCAATCAGGGGCTGGAAGGTTTCTTGGGAATTGCAGCCCATTCTTTACGGAGTGCTACACTGAGGAGACGTACTGATGTAGGTTGGCGTTCCTAAACATGTCAAAGGTGTTTGATAGGATTGAAGTCAGGACTCTGTGCAGGCCAGTCGCTCTTCAACAGTAGGAAGCAAGAAGGTGTTTATAACATCACCGTAGTATGTGCCGTGATAGTGCCACACGAAACAACAAGGGGTGCAAGTCCCCTCCATGTAAAATACGACCACACCATAGCACTATTTTGGACGTGTCCGAATAAATTTGATCACAGAATGTAATTCCTGTTCACCAGATTCTTAAATGGTAGGACGGTTTTCGATTTCTGTATGTGGTTAACGTGTTTTGTTTTATCTGTTTTGTAATTTCTATGTGAGCTTGCGCAATTTCACTTTCTTGTATACGTACGTATATACGGAGTAGTGTACTTTCTGTAAAGAAAGTTATATAGTGGAGGTGGAAAAATGCCGCGATTTGACAGAACAACTCGGTTTTTTTGATGTAAGAGAGGACTTTTCTTGCTTTTGTATATAGTAGATTACTATTTCTAATACCTAGCTACATATCGTAGTCGGAATTCACATTTTCATGTTCCATAATACCGCAAAAATGTGTTTCTCTTATACGTATGTACTTGTATATGGGGTGTAATTAGTTATGTTAAAGATCTGCTACGGAGAATCAATTTAGATATTTTAACGATTGATAACTCATAACTGAAATACCAGTTTTGAGGTCCCTTGACACAGTAAAACGTTTTCTTTTCAAAACCTCAGTCCTATCTGTCTGTTGGTTTGTTCATCAGTCTTTTCTCATGTCTGTCCATCCGTCAGTGACCAAATCTGCGCCTAACCCATTCGCAGGATTTTTGCCAAATGAATATTCCCCTATCGCTGGGACCCAACTAGAGACCCTGCTATTTTTAGAAGATTTCTTTGAAGTTAGAGGATACTGAGATGGTTCTTAATTTTTAATTTAATGAATTAAATTTATGAGGAGAAAAATAGAAATATCCATTTATTTTATTTTCAGGGGCTGCTGATTCTATGGCATGCACAGTTGATTTCAAATATGGCAACTTATTTATTAAATTTAAACGCTTCCAATTTCAAAATAAAAAAGAAACATTTAATTACAACATTAATAACAACAGTAATTTTACACAATAATTTGTAATTAAATAATACAATGTCAAAGTCCTCTAAATAGTCCACATTCCGTTTGTGCTTCGTCGTTTACCTCTCGTCTGTACTTCAATACGGCAAACTTTCGTGTGTTTTCCGAGACGTCCACCTCTCTTCAGGTTGTTGATTATTGTTCTTCTTTGTACCTTCGCCGCCTCCACAGTGTCTGAAACATTGTTTCGTTCCAATTACGCCGTGTGTTCCACAGCCTACCGCCTTCTTGATATCAGTATTCAATGAATCTTAACTAGTTGCATTATTTTACAGGTATTATATACAGGTACATGTTAATATATTAGGCTCTGGAACACCTTCACCTTTTTCTCAAAGATAGCTGAACATTTTTTTGTAGTATTGACATGCGAATACACTTAATAATGATGGCAGAGGTAAGATGTACACGGTTACCCCTGAATTCAAAAATATTGTTCTTTCGATTACAATATTGAAGATGGAGATGTGTTCTTCACATAAAATTTGTTTTTCGCAATCAGTTTTTTTAATAAATGTTAGTTGTATTGGAAGGAATGTGCCGTCTCTTCAACCCCAAAACTCGTTTTGTGGCTTTCTGATACCGTAAAAGAGGATTTTTCTTGTTTCTTTATGACTATTAAATTACTTTCTCTACTACGTAGATTAGTCAAAATCCACATTTTGTGGTTCTTTGACATCAAAAAGGCGATTTTTTTCAAAAAGTCCATCCGTCAGTAAATATCACTAGAGCATAAATTATGTCCAGCATTTTTACAAAAATGAATATTACCCGATAGGTCTCCCCCGTTTTGATGCCCTCCGATATTAAAAACAATTCTTAAATGTTCTAAGCACTTTTCATGATGTTAGTGGAATGTTTCCCACATTTTCTCAGATATTGCTCACAATGTTTTACATTTATTTTATGAATAGTCTGAGGAAAAACAATTATAAATATGATGCATTTATTCTTATCATACAATAGTTATAGATACGAGGTTAGGAATGCATTCACATATAGCTAGCGACCCAGATAGAGACAAAATAAAACTACGGATAACTGCTACTAAAATATATGAATCTCTTTGTGAATTCGCCTTTGTTAAGAGTCGTTTAAAATCTTCAAAACTAGTTTGGGTGTTTTCGTGACCGAGTGGTTTTATAACCGTGGGAATTCAAGGAAACACATAAAATTAAAAGCAACATGGTTTAACCATTTATTTGACATGTGCAGGGACACATTTGATATGCAACAACTTAATTGTTGTATCTTTCCTGCTTATACATTAACAACAATGCTTATGTTGAAAGTTTTGCACTGCTCGGAATTTAAATGCAGCAATAAAGGAATGAATCCTGAGTTGTGTATTTTTTACTTTTCCAAAATACATAGAAAGAACAGGTGGAAAGTTGTGCGAGAGTACAACAGAAATATTACCTTCAAGATACCCTTATTTACTACATAAATTACTTATCTTTCTACGTACTTTCATGAAAAGTGAAGAAGTACTTTTTGTTTGTCATGATTTTACAATTTACTTTAAATTAACAACCTTCATTAGATTTAAATCATTTATTTCCTAAAAAATTGTTCTAAACTAATGTTCATGAAGAAATAAAAATACATGAACAATTACTCTTTGGTCAGATTTGGCAAAACTATGCTCTACTAAGGTAAAGCGTAAAGTAGGGTAAGGATTAGGTAAGGGGGGGGCAACTAAACCTTTTTCACCGCGCGAATCGCTAGAGACTCTCAACAAAACACGTCGTTATATGGCATTTAACATTCTACTGTATACATTCGTACTCGTATACTATAGAATAAGTCCAATTTCCGCTCTTAACTGATAAAATGCGTAAGATTTTGAAAACGATCTCTTACAACTTCAATAGAGAAGATCAAGATATTTTTCTTATAATATTTATTGTTCATCATTAGTTCCTTAATTAATGTCATGTGCATTAGTTTTCAAAATATCACTAATTTTTTTGCAGCTTTCAGTGCAATATGGGGCATATTAAAAAGGTTTTTCTGAAAAAAGCCCCAAATGTTTTTTACCATTTTGTACGGATTGTACTAAATGCTCTGAATAACACGATAATCGCCATTTACAGGTGTTCTTTTAATGTGTCAACTTTTAATTAAATGTAGTTCTTTTGAAATATCTCTCACGTTAAAATTTACATTGTAGATGTGTTTCTTGGTTTAATACGTTTGTTAAGACAAATGCTTCACAGTATAACTATTTTTTTTCAAACATCCCTTCGTTTTTGAGAATATGAGCTTATGAGGCATTAAAAATGTCGATTTGAGTGATTTGACGTAAGGGTGTTGAAGACACTCTGGTGCAGCTATTCACTTGAGGCAAGATCTCCTGTGAGCAATCGCAACGCCTCGAAGCGGGAAAACGGCAAATCAGCAGGCTTCCCTTCATCGAACTCCAGGATAGGCAACCCTTCTTACTTCCGTTTCCACAAGAAGTGTCCTCGAAAAACTTACGTAGCGATGCGTATTACGCCGTAAGTTACGCATCAACATAGAATAAAAAAGTAAACAGGAACGAATCGGTTTAGATAGTTTTATTTTTTACCTGTTGGAAATGGACCGCTTCGCTAAGTTGACAATATCCGTGTCAAATTGATATTGGATTTTATTCTCGAAATGGTTCCCTTAATTTTAAATTTACATAATGGACACGGTTAATTATGGAAATATGAAGCAATGCTTTCGTAAGCAATGGTTTGAAAAGTGCTCAAAAACTTGAGCAACAAGACAGAGAAATGCATTCAATGTTAAAGGTGGGACGCTGATTCTTATGCAAAACTGTTAATGGTTTATCATCATTTAATTACCTGAAATGCGATTACAAATAGCCTTGAAATAATTGATAACATAAGCTTCAAATTTCGCAATTAAGGTTGGGATTTGTAATGAGTGTTGACTGACAAAAATATTGACAGAAGTTAAGTTTTAATATTACGTAACACGTACGTTTTAATATTACGTAAAAGCGAGAAAGCACGTGTTGTTGTAGCAGCTAGTTGTTGTTGTTGTTGTTGTTGTTGTAGCTTCGTTGCCGATAAACTGGATGCCACAAAAGTTTCCTATCAAAGGACCATACAGATAAAAATTCTAATGGGGCTATTTCAGAGCTATACTGACGATGTGGCAGGACCTCACAATTCACTTTGTGGATAGTTTGTAGGTCAGTTGTGCCGTATGATGTCGATCATTGTCATGAAGATGAAGCATGGGGCTCCTCTGTCATCACGGACATTTCCTCTTCAACCGCGGCTTGCCTTTGTTCAAATCTCGTCCGAGTAGTATACACTGATAATAGTGCGTTGCTCCTCCAAATAACAACAGAAAATGTGTCTATGAGCCATCAAGATATGGTTAACATAACCTTATCAGAGGAAGAAGGCGTATCTAAGTGAAATGCACTGCTCGCTTTGACGCTCGGAATCTGGCAGAAAATAGCCCAAGCTTCATCACATGTAAAAATCCCGTCCATATATCGACCACTGATATTGAAACAATTTTTGAACTCGCAAAGTCTCTTTACTTTATGATGAACAGTAAGCTCCATCACAACCTATCACGCACACGTTTAATGGTAGTTTGTTTCGAATAACTGAGTGAGTTGTGTCAACACGTATTCCACATTTTTTCAGAAATTTGTTCAACTGTAAGTAGTCAGTTTTCTCGGATTAGTGAGTTAATACGATATCTGATACCGTCGTCCATACTGTTGCCTTTTCGCTGTTCAGTACCAAGCGAATGCCGAAGCAGTACCCTTACAACGAACCACAAACGGCGCCCGATCTTCTTCCTCATCCTTGTAATATCCTCACCCTTACTTACACACATTACTTATAAGCCTTGCTCCGTATTTACATAATTAACCGTGTCCATTATATAAATTTAAAATTAAGGGAACCATTTCGAGAATAAAAGCCAATATCAATTTGACACGGATAGTCTCAACTTTGCGAGGTTTTCCGTTTCCAGAAGGTAAAAAATAAAACTATCTAACACACACACACACACACACACACATACACACTTACACGCATTACACTAGCACACATGGCGGGAGACCGGTTGGGAGCTTAGAGCCTGCCCCGGCTGGGGCGGTGCTCACTAGTGGGTGATACCTGGTTAGGGAAAATCCCGCTAGCCGATGGGTAGGTTGGCGCTCGATCTCACTATCCAGCAGGAAAAGATTCACCGCCACCTCCAGAGGGGTAAAACATGCACTATACTTACGGAAATAATGACCTTACGGGAATAATGACGCGTCCGGAATCATTACTCAATCAATCGACAATGTTCGGACAGCCAGTGCTCAATTGACGCTTTTGCGGCCACTTTAAACTTTACGACCCACGTCTAAAAAGTCTTACGGTTAATGCAACTGCACCTGTATTATTTGTTCATCCACAATACTATTTCTAATCGTTGTATATTTTCCGAAAGGAAAAAAGCTAAAAAGAGGACTTTCTTCCAAAAGACATGTAGTTTTAACTGAGAATGTTTATATTGGGTTTTATAAATGAATGAAATACAAATAAACAGTAAAATAAAACAGTTCGCTTAATTAATAATTTTACATGCATTTTATTTGTAGAATGTGGTGGTTATCAGGATAGCACGGGTTTGAGAATGGCAATCTCTAACAGACACTACTAGGAAAGTAGTAATATAATAGTAGTAGTAGTAGTAGTATTATGAGATGGCGGGAGTTTGAGGGATGCAGCCCTCAAAATAGCAGAATTAAATTAGTGATATAATAATAGTATTACCATTAAATTGTTGTAATAACACGCGCGTTTTATATAAAATGAATGTTTAAATGTATCGTGTAAATGATGATTGACTTGTATCAAAATTTAGTCTAGTCTGTTCACATTGTTGCTTGTGATTTTTTTTCGAATCAAAGCAAGCAGCACCGTAAATTTCTGATTTATCGTTGATATTAATAAAACAGCATCATAACACACATTGCAAGATTCACAACTAACGCTTGCAAAAGTTTCAATTGTATGCTTTAACGTTTTCTTCACCAAAAGTGTTTGTATAAAAATTGAAAGATTCACTTATTCATTCGCATTGTACTCTCTTAACCTTTGGAATACACAATCTGGTAATCACAATCAAATGAAGTATGTATCATACGCGCACGTTTTTTGATACGCGGATTATTCTCTAAATATTTTACTAACATTAGTTCAATTAAAAATAAAACTTTCTGCAGTGTAATAAGAACATTTGTAAATGAAAAAGATGTACAGATTTGATACAATCGCCCTGTAATCGAAATATCCAACATCCAACTTCTAGCATCTAGCGAAATGAGGCCTCATGAAAACATGCAAGGTTAATACACGCGTTTTAGACTCCACAATGTATGTAATCTGAATTACAGAAGATAAATCACGTGATTGTCAACTAATATGTTCTCCTTGTTAACGCAATTAGTAGACAATTGTTCTTATTTCACAAAATACCCACCAGAATGCCATTAATCAGAACGAATGTTGCAACCAGCAAAAGAAACGGACCTTGGAAAACAAGTTCTAACCTATTGGATTCCACATGCAATGATTGCATAAGTTACATAAAACACATAGTAGGGACATTCTCTTCTGAATACCAGCGACAAAATGTAACTGACATTATTGAGGTGCATAATTTCATTCTTTAATTTATTAATTAAAATTAATTAATTTCATTTTATAGGAAAATTATAATTTTTATTTCTTATTATTGTTAGAATGTTAACATTTTGCATTTCTAATTGAACAAAGAAAATTGTAAATTCGCAGAATAATCTAACAGAAGAGTTTTGAAGCTTTGATAAAGTAGATTTTTGGGTTTTCCAGAATTAGCTGGGAAAGTTAGAATGAGTTTGTCTTTAAATATTTTCAAATTCTGTTTTGAGAAATAGAATTGAAAGCTATCCATTCAACGCTACATTTAAGTTTCATTTCCAATTATTCTTGGGAACATTTCATGTTCATGACAAATGATATTTTCATTTCTAGGTATATTATTGTATTTAATGACACATTTGTCATTTAGACTCGTGTAACACGTCATGATGGTTTATTACTGAGAGGTTTCTTCAATGTACTGTCAAATATGAGGCTTCTTTCAATTATCTTCATATTGTATAGTGCTCGTACAATCGTAAGGTGTCAATATCAGCAATTCACCAGAAAAACCCATTACGTGAATCTACATATTTTAAACTCCACGGTGAGAGCAGAGAATTGTGGTAATCCCTAATGATTAACGACAGTGGAGATGTGAAGCACAAAGTTTGTTAAAAACACGTGAATTATTTAAAAATATTAACCAGACATGCTTTTGCTTCTGAAATGAAATTTTACAGACATGAGGCAGCATACACCCTCGAATATCTAAAAAGAAATGACGCGATACGTCAGGAACAGAAATTTATTTTAAATTCAGCATTAAATTACTTAACACCGGAACAAATCGCTTGCTTTAATTCCTGAAGTTCGTAATGATGACATGTTTTGGAAATCTTATCCCATCTTTAGTGGCACTACACAGATTAAAGTTCATCATTATTATCATCATGGGTTAAGTCTATGGGCCCGTTTCGTCTTGAAGAGTATCCTTCCTTCGCCTTATTGGCCTGCCCCTAGTTCTCTCGTCCAGGTTGTAGTTGTGAAGGATTTTTGGCAATCGATCTTCCGGCATTCTCATTAAATGACCAGGCTAATTCTTTCCTAGTATTTATATTTTTTCACTTGGGTTAAATATATTCAATTTGTCTCTGATGTTCCTTTTATGACCAGTATGAATAGGGCTGATTTATTCATATTCAGTATAGAGAACGAGCGATACATATCTGATCAATTCACGTGACATTTGTAGTGGTCATAGCGAAATATTCCTCAGGGTCTTACTGTTTCACCTTTCTCTTATTCCACGTTTCCCTCAATCACTTGACCATCATTGTTATTACATATTTGTCATTAATCTTCCCACATGCATCCCAATGACCTCAGCAATTACGAAGCCTAATAAATAATTACATACAAAATCCCATAAATACGTACATTAGAGACAAATAAATAGGTAAATAAATCTATACTACTATAGAAAGACAGAATGCCTTGACACCGTGTTAATCTTTGTATCTACAGAGCCAATAACAATGAAAATTTTGTGATAGCTTTTTGTATAGGTTTGGAGTACTGTAGGCTATGATTTATAATCATAAATCTTAATATATTTACAAAATAATTACTTTTCTGAATATTTTTCGCCTAGCTTTACATCACAGACTCAAGAGTGCATCAATATCAATAGATTACCACCAGAGAATAGAAATCTCCTAATGATTTTGTCAATGCACTGAATTGCTTATTTAGATGACTGTTTATTTACACTGCCCTTTCTCTCATCCGAAACAATTCAGAGTTTTTCTCTGCTTTATTTAAAAAAGTGACCTATATATTAATATCAATTGCATGTATACGTGAGTGCATTAAGTGTACAAGAGACGAAATCTTTGTAAGAGGTGGATGTGGTTAAAATTAACATAAAAAGGTTTGAATCCATAAATGTTTAGTTGTAGTAAATTGAGCATAATTATTATGTATTTGCAAGTTGGACGAGTTAGTGAGAGCGAAAACATATGAATGATTTACGTGTTATGCTGAAACTGATGGATGGATGCAAGTTTGTAGAGAAATGTTTTAATATAGTAGATAGAGAAAGCGTACGTTTGCGTGGGAATTATTAAACTTTTGTCACTTTGGCGAGAATATAATTTATAGTAAAACTTCTAGATTTCAAGTTTGTTATTTTAGATAATAGAAAAAGTTTTGTCAAGCCGAGATCTACTGTAATCTTGTTTTTTCGGAGATGATATAATTGTCTAAGTGGTGAATGGATAATTACTGCCAGCCACTATTTATCAAGAATATTAAAATACGTACTCAGATTCAATTAAAATTACTTCAATCTTTTTTAAACGTCGATTAACGCAGTAAGATCAATTTCAAACATGTCTTTATAAACACGTGAGAAGAATAATTTATGAAAAAGAATAAGTTTTATAATGTGATAAGTGATTGAAAGTATTGGTATAATATGCGAAATTCCACAAAAAGAATAAACATGAGTATATTAATTTTATTTTTTAGTTCAGATTTATTAATCATTTTCAGTTATAAAATGAAAGAAGTTTAGCAGCGGGAACCTCAATAGAAATAAAATTTAAGGACTTTTTTTAAGTGTTTGGTGAGTACGAAAGATTGGGTACTTCCAGATTGGAGTAGGGCAAAGAGATGCGGGGAAGGTGGAGAGGAGATACAATAGAATAGTTAGTAGTAGGCTTCGCCATGCGTCGGGAATAGATGGAATTTCTATTTCTGTTTAATAAAAATTGTTATTAATAGAACCCCAGCATCGCGGGTTCTGCAGTTTGTAGTAAATAAACAGGTAAATAAATAAATGTGTAAAAACTGTTTTCGAACGCATATACCGTAGATCTACCTCTAACATTACCGAGAAGGGAGGGACTCAGAGACCGATATTGTTTTTTAGTCGGTTTTATTTGCTTAGAAAGATGAAAATCGTTTATTTTGTTTAGGATGTATCTAAACATAATAATGTAGTATAAACAAAATGTCGAATATACAAATGTCGTTATATACTAATACTGTTGCGGGAAGACGATTGCTTTTCAATTGCAGTGTGTGATTTAGAAGAATATTTTTGTTTAGGTAAATGGGCATTATTATTACTAGTAATATACATTACATAATAAATTTTTCGATTTATCAAAATAGTTAAAATGCCTCGAAAATGAAAATGGAAAAATTTGGCTCTATTTGATTGATTAGTGATTCCTGGCGCATCAACTGCTAAGGTTATTAGTCCCGTATGTGTAGTTCATGGTTTATCGCGGGAGGTGGCGGTGATCTTCCCCATTGGATGGCGATAATTTGCACTGGCCTACCTGTCGGCTGGCGGAATTTTCCCTGACCAGATATGCCCTAGCTGGAACAAGCTCTAAATTCCCGACAGGTATCCCGGCATGTAATGCATGTTAGTAGTGTAAGTATGTGAGGGGGGAATGACGGGACATGGAAGAGGAAGAAAAGATCGCGCGTGGTCCGGGACTCTGTTGTTTGGGTACTGCTCCAGCATTCTCGTTTGGCTCCAAAGGCCTCCACGCACATATTCATTTATACAATGGTGTTTCTAGGAATAATTATCACACTCGGCCACGGTCTACGCATCATCATCACAGATGGATTAGTGGCCTAGAAAAATAAATTGACCAAGCTGGAATAGCAGAACCATCGCCATTTCTACAAAGTACTGACTGTTTTATACAACCTGATTGACATTACCGATGTGCTTATTGCTAATATTTCTGAAGTACAAATTTTGTACGAAATTCCATCGTTTTGACTTGATTTTACATTATCATTACGGAGTAAATAGTATGTAAAGCTTCGCGAAAAAACGGCGAATTTTAGGCAGAAAAACTCTTATTGCCGGCTTCTGGTAATGAACAAGTGGATAAATCCATTTGCTAAGTTAAAAAAATCCTCTAACACGCGGTGAAACTAGAATTCATGTTTTGTGGGTCCTTGATAAAGGCAAAACTTCGGCCGTCTGTCCGTCTCTGAACATCGTTCGTGACTAAACCGTTCAGCCGATTTTCTCCAAAATTGATATTTTGCAAACAATCCAGCTAATGCCATGGCCACTTGAATTTGAAATTGATAATTTAATTTTGGGATGTACTTAACATGAAGCTTCTGTAATATTCCCAAAATTTTCAAAAAAATGGCTCCATTTATTGTATTAAATTTTGTCGTTGAATAGTGTGAAGGACATTTAAGATAATGGTGCAGGTCTCCTGTTCCTTCAAAACCCTAATTGTTTGAAAATTGCAAAATTTCAAAAGTTTTTCGAAGTCTTCCTACAACTAAAAAATTAATTGTAGAGATTTTTTCTGTAATGAAATCTCTTCCTTAAAGATCGATTTTGAAATAAGGTTATGGACAATTTTTCGAAAATTGTAATACATTTTGTGTAATTTTGCGTGAAAATACGGGAAAGATAGTATGTGCTGTTTAGCACTAGTTTCTCTTTTTAACGCTACAAAATCCAAAGAATTTATCAGAATCAAAGAAAACGACAAGAAGCGTGATTTTCAGATGGTTTTGAATAAACACCTTACATATCGGCATTTTATAAATATCTACGTTATTAGATTTTCCATTTGCACTAGAGTAATCTTTGGTAATTACTAAGGACATGAAGTAGTCTCCACTGCGAAATAGAGCATTTGGAGGAAAATGGGTAGTTCCAGAATCACATGAACGAATTATTTTTCTAATCGAATCGTTCACGAGTTCATTTTGGATCCACTACCGGGAGATGCATTTGGAACTATCAGTTTTGGCGGGACTATCGGCTGGTTCTATGTGAGTTAGACGATATAACGATTAGTGTATCGAATTGTTATACCCAGGTTAGTGAGTTCAAATCCGATCAAAGTCATGGACTTTTAGTGCAAAAAAATCCTTAGTGCGGATTTCTAAGGGCGAAAAAAAAAACATTCCTTAGTTGATGAAGTAAAACCGGCTGTTCCATGTTGTAGATTAAGTGCAAGCTTAAAAGAAGTCTCTGAGCTGAATTCAAATCGCCTGTTGGGTCGCCCGGGTTAAATCTTCTTTCTCCTCTAGCTGAAGAAAGGGGATTTGAAAACATTTGCGTGTTCGGAGGGAAGAGCATGCTTGACGGGCTAGGTCTCCACCTAATATAAAGCATTGTTGAATTGCGCTGAACGAATGCCTCTGTGGCGGCGGTGTGGGGGTCAGAGGTCGGCGTAGGCGAGGCGGCGTTTCCCGTCACCGGCGGAGGCCGCCCCGCGGCTGGTAAGAACGACGCCGCCGCGGCTGCGGCCGAGGGTTTTTTTTGCGCGGGTGCGGTGATTACGAGTGGCGCCCGGCCTCGACGCCGGGGAAGGGCTGCGGCGCGCGGGTATAAAGGCCCCGGCGCCGTCCACGGCGTCGTCAGCCCTCGCAGCGACAGCCACAACAGACATGCGCGCTCTGGTGGTAAGTGCTTCGCCCACGCTCGCCTGCTCTTGGGCAGCTCTCACTTGAGATGCGGCCTAGAGTGCGGTGCGGGATTTTTCACACTAGCTAGATTGAATTTAGCCACTGCCTGGAAGAGAAGTTCACCGGACGGCTGTTCTCATTGATAGTTTTCCTAGGTTTCTCCGACAAGTACTAGACGAATGTCGGAACACCGGCGGAGTTAGCTGGTAGCTAACGTTTACGCTGGCTCTGCGGCGAGTCTGTCCGGGATTTCTAGAGTTTGAGTCGCGATGTTGGTGACTTTTAGCTAAATAACTGAATCAAATTCATCGACTATCTGGGGAAGAATTCTGTCGGCCGGCTGCTCTCATTTATAGTTTCCGACTGGTTCTAGACGAATGTCAGAACAATACAACCGGCCGATTTAGCTCGTAGTCAGCATTACTTTTGACTCTGCAACGACATTTTCCGGGATTTCTAAAGTTCGACAGTCAGCTGTGAGCTAAATATCTGGGTAAATCACTTCATTCACTGAGGGAAATTCTCCTAGGTCCGTCATTTGGGTCAAGAGTGTGGAGGATGTTTATCACTTCAATCGGAAACAAAAGGTAACGGGTGATTTTACGAAGTAACACGTCTCTGCAGATTCCATATGACAGCCATGTGTTGTAAGGACTCTGGTAATAGGGGTTAGTCTTGCTACTCAGAAATACATTACGTTTCCCACGTTATTGATGAAAATCCAAGAGACATAGACGTTTTAACGCGGGACTTTTAATCGATTTCTCTATAGAATCTCGAGCTGCATTACTCATGTTGCTCAATGTAATGGGAATAATAGTTTCCGCCATAAAAATTACAGGTATCCAGAGATTCTTGTCAGTTCAATATTAGTTGCGCGATTTGAAATGTAATTCGAATTTGATCTTCAGCGTTGCAACTCAAATGGTCACTCTGTTGCCTCGAATTTTGATCCTTGTGTTCCAGAAATATCAGTTTTAATTGTTGACACATAGAGCAATGGGATTTTATTTTATTCCAGTGTCACGAAGTAACTTCGAGCTAAAATTCTCAGGATGATTTCTGATGACCGCTTCCTGTAACAGTACTATTGTGACTAAATATTTAAGTCTGGATAACATTGCCAATCTACCCCTTTATGTTTGTTGTTAGGACTCAATATGCATGGAGGCCATTTTTTGATCTATTTAATCGCCTTTTAATATCAAAGTTGATGAGCTTACATTCATTCTATAATTTATCTGACTCGGTATCTTGTTGTTCACAACAGTTGGTTAAAGACATCATTGTACACCCATGCTTAGTTTCCTTGCATGAACCGTATTTCAGGGTTGTTTCTATTGCGAAAAAGCCACAGACGATGAATATACTCTGCGACAGATTTATTATTTGTGATCTGTAGGAATAAAGTAATTATTATGTGAATACAACAGTTAATGATAAAGAGTTTATTTTACGATCATTTCAGAAATTTTCAGAAAAATAATAATGTTTTTTGGGTATAATTTATTATTAAATTATATCACAAATATTTTTTAATATCTTGATAAGAATGTACGAAAGTATATTAAATAATAGTGGCTGATAATATGTTTATCAAAATTTCTTCGCAACTTCAAATATAATTGTTATATTTCTGTTTTTTACCGTAACTTTAAAGCCGCGCTTCCCTTTACTCAGTTCTTCCAACATTATATGCATCTTCCAGGCGTAGAGTTAAATTTTCAGAGTTCAGTACTCCTCGTTCGGAATCAGCCTTTTGTAGTGATTTTGTTCAATAATTTCATATTAGAATGAGATGAATTATATGTGAAACATTTAATAAACTTTATGCGTTTAAAAATTCTGAAATATCATACCTTTTCATTGAAATACGGAGACAAGTAAGCTGACAATTAGTTTGCGTCACGTTTGATTTTGCGCTCCTAAAATATGTATTTTTTGTTAATTAGTATATTCTCAATTATTAGAAGAATATTATTGTTAGTATTTCTTCATCGTTAACGTACGTATGTTGGTAAATCACACTTGTGCAATGATAAGTTGTTTATTACTAAATCTAGTAAGAAATGTTCCAATATATTGTATATTGTAATAATGTTATAATTATCTGTCTCATAATTATAATGATATATGATCGCCTATGATACTCCATTTTATACCCAACAGATTTGTCATATGTAGAATTTTACTGACTATCGCGATTTATGATGATGAACAATTCAATGTTGATGTTAGAAGTGTATCAAACTCGACGTAAAACTTTTGGAAATGAATCCTAGAGAGACAACGTTATTGCAGCCGGCATTGAGAAAGACATTTCAATCACTCTATAACTATGATTGTATGCCTTTCGTTTTGGATATATCACTTTATTTCTGTTCTCGTAGTACGGATCTCTTTTGCAGCTCTCCGAAAAAAGAATATTTACAAAAGAAGTGACAATAAAGAAAACTTTCAAAGAGAGTACGTGAATGATATTTTTACTTTCATAATTTTGTATATGAGTTGATAAACCACATCTGAGTTAGGCAAAATGCAATCCTACTACAAAGTATTAAACCTTTTGAGACTTTCGATTTCACTTTTGGGGGCGGCCTCTTCAGAGTACTCCCACATCGTAGGACGGGTGATGTGTGGAGTATATTCAATTCCATGAAAATACGATTCATTAACATTCTTTTCTGTTCGTGTAGAAATGGGAAGGAAAGTGGGATTTTAAATTCTTAAGCAACAGTTTTTCCACAAATTCATTATTCCCTCAATTTACCTTCAAGAGGTGTTGTACGTACAGTTTCTACTAAGTCACATTACTTGGTGAATAATAAATGCAGTTAACGTCTGTATGTAATAGTATAATTTTGACAAATTTAATTCCTACATTACGTTACTAACTAATAAATAATTACGTTAACATAAATGTTAAAGAAAACCATATAACTAATATTTTGGTATTTATTGTTTTTAATTGTTAGATTTTCTTAAACATTGATTTTTTAAAAATAAAACCATTAGTATTACATATTTATATATTGGTCGAAAAATATTAATTTTAAAATTTGAAATAACTTTATAAACAAACATTTTCTTCTTTTAGGAAAGGATGCAAGTCTCTGCGGTGGCTTAATGTAGTCCACAGTATTCCTTATTCTGTGGTCGAGAAACTTCAAGATAAAAAGTGTTCAAATGAATATTTTTGCTTCAGCTTCTTCTCCTGCTGATTGCCGTGACTGCGGCGTACGCCGGTGGCGGCGGAGGTGGTCGTGGCGGTGGCGGCAGCGGCTTTGGAGGCGGCGGTGGCGGCCATGGCGGCGGTAGCGGCATTGGAGGCGGCGGTCATGGCGGCGGCGGTAGCGGCATTAGCGGCGGCGGCGGCCATAGCGGCGGCGGCGGTGGCAGCCACTTAGGCGGTGGTGGCGGCGGTGGCGGCGGCGGCGGCGGCGGCGGCGGTAGTGGCAAAGGTGGCGGCTACCATGGCTGAAGTAGCTCACAGCACACAACATCCTCGCTCCCGCATGAGCGCTGTAGGCCTCAGTGGCAAACTAGTTCAATAAACAATATTCCTTAAACATGGTTTCATATATTCAACTGTTACCCCTTCTACGTCCCTATTTCCTCTTCTACGTACACCAATGCCTATGGTATGTTTTAGTCAAAATTGAAATTCCTTCCAGTGAAAATTCAATGGCGGATATCCTATGTGTACTATCGTTTCTCTTATATTGTTTTTTTATTTCTTGCTCTGTTCGGCTACTTTACCCTATCCTTCATACCCCCTCCCCTCTTGCCACCCCACTCTCACTTTTTATCACGTAGCTTTCTGATTTCGATGCTGGAAGTCGCTCTTGGTCAAACCAACATCAATTTTTACACATTCTATAGGTTAACCCGGCAGATCGTTTGCCCTTATCTCCCATATTCTCCTTCCCTCTCCCTTTCTTGTTTCTCTCTCTCTCTCTTTTTTTTTACTTACGCGCCTCGCTGTCCGACCTTCTTGTCTCCGTCTTGCGTCACATGGCAAAGCTCAGCAACAAAGAAGACCAGGTGGAGCGCCGTTTGAATGAAAATTGAATTAAAATGAAGCACAATTTTGTTCTGCAGCGCCATCTAGTGAAGTTGCAACAAAACTATTTATTATTTTTATTTTTATTTAATAGGTAATTATTACAAACAAATTAGATTACTTGATCCTATGTGGCTAGGCCGAAGGTCTTTAAGCCATTACAATACCCACATCCTTTCGCGTTCTAATCTTTCGAATTCTGGTATTCACCCCAAATGGTCTCTCCATCGCATCAAAGCCGCGGAAAAGAGACCATAAGGTACGGCTCAGGAAAAAAACACTGAAGGGGGATAAACCTGCCGTCAGAAGCCGAGTACATTCTAATCTATCTGACGTTTATTTTAACTATTTATTTTCTGGAGCGGGCGTCCCGCCGTCTCCTTCCTGTGCTTGGCCTCCTCAGTACCTGAAATCAAACGGCGCCACAGAAGATCGTCCGCACCAACGCCTCTGCCCTTACAATTTCGATCCTCCCTTCCCTTCACCCCCTAATGTGCAACAAAACTAACAGCACATAAACCTTCTGGGTGAAAAAACACGTAGGTGTTGGAGTTTACAATCATATTGGTTCGCGTGGTCTCTCAGTTGTGATAAAACAAAATGACGTTGCTAATTGCGAATGTTGACTGTCAAATTGTAATGAGTACTTTAAAAATAGAAAACCTAGGGGTGGGAACGTTTTTCGTTGCGTAAAGGTCGATCAGTGTTAGGAACATTTGGATAGATTACTATTACAAAATTCTGTATTTGGAGATTGATGTAAAGGGAAGTTCAATAAAAATTATTGCATGCTACAGACCGCCGAATGACAATATTATGACTCTTTGGAAACAATCGGCCAGGGGGAAGGCAGTGTCTTCCTGTTGTCGTCACTGGTGATCGTGGTGATTTGGTGGATACTTTATCGATACCCTTTGGATACATTACCGGTGCACTCATACAACTGTTTTTTTTTCAAGAATACAATAAAAATAAATGAATAAAATGTTCAAATTGTAATAAAAATGTCTTTTTTTGCCTCAAACAAGTAGATCTTAGGCGGCGATCCCAATGGAGCCGATTTTGGCTGATATTTCGGTCAGCCACATATGCCCGCAGTTTTGGATTTGTTCAAACCCGTGATAGTAAAGGATGGCTGCGGCGACGTTGTAACGGTTAGCGTATTGGAGTGTTATACCCGAGTTCGCGGGTTCAAACCCGATCGAAGCAGTAGTTCTTTAGGGCCAAAAAATCCTTCGTACGTCTTCCTTCGGAGGGAAAGTACAGCCGGCTGTCCTATGTTAGGAGATTTACTTGCACGTAAAATATCCTCAAGCCTAAATTACGCCTCTGAGCTAAATTCAAATCGCCAGTTTCACCGCCCAAGAAATACATCCCTTCTCCGCTAATGGGTGGAGAAGCATAGCGTAATTTGCGTGGTCAGACGGAAGAGCGAGCCTTATGGCATGGGTCTCGTCAAGTAAAATAAGGCAAACAATTCAAAGTGAATCCGAACGATCTTTTCGCTGCCGGCGTTGATTTGTTTGGTTTAGTCCGTCCAACGTCTGTCGATCGAACTTTTGGCTTCACTATGACCATGGCTCTAGAGCAATGTACCGACTGCATCACGTCATCTGCCAACATATTAACCCAAGCAATACGAAGCTATGACTGAAATGATAGAGGGGTGTAAAGATTTGGATGCGAGAGTTGGTGGCAAGTGCTTTAAAATACTCGCATGAAAAAGAATACTTAAGTAACAAAGCAACTGAGCAAATCTAACTGGGATGGCTCTGGAGCCCGCGTATTAAATTTTCATTTTACGAATATTCTTGACAATTTACATCAATTATTAAATGCATATTTAACTTTTTATTTAAAACTGTATTCATATAAACATAAACGTTATTCAATTTTTGACACTGCTACTACAATAAATGTTGACATTCTTGCATACAAATTTGTAGTAATGACAAAATCTATTACAATTTTATTTAAAAACAAGGCTCACATATTTTCGTAACATTACACGTTTTTATATACTAAGACTTAAAATACTACAAATGTTTCCAAAATATAGTCTATTTCTTCAATTTTGAGAGAATATTCTCGATTTTGTACCCACAAGCAAAGACGCTGTTATAATTCAAATTTTAACAAACACTTGCAAAAATGCTTCATATTTCGAATATTTTGAATAAAAATTGAGTCACATAAAAACATTCATTGGAGAGCCGCTTTCCTTGATAATGTTAGGATAAATCATACTAAAATGCAGAAATTGAAACGAAACAACATTTTAAACAAACAGGAAGATTAATGATGTATTATGAACTAACTGAGCTTGGATTGGTTACTGATGAAAGAGAAAAACAGTTGAATATCTTGCAGTGGAGGAAAACCGCAACAAACCTTGGCATTAGTTCAACGACAGGAGAAAATAATTCACACAATTACTTCCTCTTTTTCTCATCGAAGTAATTGCAATTTCTTCGGTAAAAAATGTTTAACTCCCTCACAATCGACTTTGAAGAAGGCTATTGTGTTCTGGGAAAGAAATTATTTGTTACAGAATTGCTGGAAGAACAACATAACCTACATAAGTAATACACATTTTATGTCTTTAATTTTGATAAAAGAGACAAGGTTTGTTTTTTATTGTCTGAGAGCTTGCGCGATTGTTAAATTGGACGCCCATTTGAAAACTCGAATTTTTTGGATTGCTGTAAACTATTTGTCCGAGACACCATTATTCTGCAGATACAGATTATTAGATAGAGGAGATTCGAGTCAATTATTTGAAGAGGGTTGCTTTGACTTCAGCGACAACATACAATTCTCAACGGTGACCGTTAAGCTGTCCTTCACTGACACATGTATACTTTTTTCTTCTACATTATCTAAAAATGTAATTTACAATAGATATTTCTTTCAGTATTTTGAGCTAACTTTGTCATTGTTGGATAAAAAGAACTTTTGCGTCTTTCTAATGTCTAACGTCTTTCTAAGAATAGTATGAACGTTTTATATTACTTATTTCTAATGCGAAGAAACTGAAAAAACGTCTGCTGCCATGTGAGAGGTGTCTGCTGCCCTGAAAGAGTCTTTTTAGATACCCAAGAGTTCGGAAAACATCAAAAATATGAAACAGTAATGAATGGGTCTGAAAAACTCAATTGTTTGAGATATGCTGCCTTTTCTCATCTCGTGCTTACCGACTAAATGCTCTTTGCGTTGCTGTTGACAGTCGCCGTCAACGTGGTCATGTGGCAACAAGACGCCAAAAACCGATCGCTGCTCATTAAATATTTGCTTTTCCCATATTGCATTATGGAACTGCAACTTTGTTGGCATTCATGATATGTAAAGTACCTGTCTATTGCATTTGAGTCATTCCATGCCAAATCGCACACTCACAAAACATCACTATTTTTAGCAACTTGAAACTTTTTCATGAGTTCTTGATTTGAATATAGGTGACACGTATTTTCTTTCTAATCCAACCTCATTCGGAAATACTATCAATTACTTTTTCCGAAGAATCATGCGCATGCCAATGTTTAAAATGGTTATCGCAAATACCGTTTTCTTCACAACAATTAAATTACACTTAAATTTAATTTAAAAAGATGTACTTTCATGTGATTATGTATTTTTATATATAATTTTTGTAAACATATTGTTTAAATATTTAAAATAAATTTTAATTTTCAAAAAGCAAATTTACTCATTTTTATATAGTTCTGCCACATTTGTTAAAGCAGAACACACATAAATCACATTTCAAAAATAGTTTTTACACTGGCGCACGTAGAAAGTCCTCTGTCCTCCGGATTTGCTGCTCGAACCACGGGACGTCAATGACACGATACATCGTGACGTCCAAGCATAAAGCAACCGTGAGACGTATGCGATATTATGAATTGCAGAAACACACATATGGTCTCAAATGGATGCGTTCTGACGAAATGCGACTATTAAGTTTATTTATAAACAACTTACACTGCTAGAGTCTGCCTGAAACAGAGCCGCCTTCTTTCTCATACTCAGTCAGTTGTGTAAACAGAGAGTGAAATATGTGAGTTGTCTGTGAAGTTAATAACCACAGATAGCCTTACAATATTATCAACACTATTATTATTATTGGCATTTTCTAAATATAAAAATCTATAATTGCAGATGTGTACAAATAGAATTGTTGAGAAATAGAAATTTGACTGATTGCGGTCAATAAGTTATATTGTTGGAAAAAGTAGTTTTCAAAATTCGATCTCGTGATGAGTCAAGTGAAGTGTTTTTCAAGAAAGTGAGAATCGACCGTACTTGTTAATGCCGCAAATATGTTGGGTAGTGTCAAAGATGAAGAGACGGCTCCTGGTCACCCTAACGTATCACTTCATACAGGCGCGGATCCATGAGGAGGGAAATGAGGGAAATTTCCCATCCAAATTATTTTTCTGTTATTAGTAATTTTGAATTGTCAACCAACTTTCAAACAAAAATATTTTCGAATAATCATTAAAACGAATGAAATCGTTTTGCGAGATCACGAAATACGGTGACGATTTTTTTTTCAAAATATGAGTCGTTTTCACTTTGATATTTGTAATGTATACGTGAATACTTTATTTTAACGAGTTTATAATAAGCCGGAGGGCCAATGAAAGTTTATATAGTTAATGATTGCTATTTGATAGATTTATTATTTCTGCAGATAGATTTATACAAACTGGTGACAGAACACTGCAATTAATATATTACAGTTTGGAATATTGATACAATGGAATTTTAAGACATTTTAAGACCATAATAGTAATAATAGTAATATGATGACAATAAAGACAATAACAACAGCATTAATTCTATGTTTTATGACATATATTTTAACTAATAAATACACTTTTTAAATACATTGCACTTCACTTCTCTTTCAATTTCTCTACGCACAAAATATCGGTTGACGGCAAATCTGTGTCTGTCTGTGGACAATGCTAGCACCAACCGATCAGCTGGTTTTCTCCAAAGCTGACATTTCTCGATCGATTTGAAGGACCTCGAGATCTCTCAGTTTGAAACGGATATTTTGATTTTTAAGGATAATTTACATGAAACCTCAACAACTTTTTCAAAATTGACTTCATTTCTTTTATTAAAATTTTGTCCTGGAATAGCGGAAAGAATGCTTTATGCATCCTTCTTATCTGCTTTTTCGAAAATTGCAAAAGTTCGATTTTTTTTGTCTTTCTAGAACTATAATATTCAAGGCTAATAATTGTTCCTGATTGCAATCTGTTTTTGAAGATAACTTGAAGGTACGTCATGTAGTACAAATGTTCGAAAATATAGTTTTAGCGTAATATTGTGTTAACAGTCAATTTGGAATATTTTAAAGTAGTTATATTCTCAAAAACAGGTCCAAATCTTTTCTTTAAAGTTTCTCCCCGTATGTATAGAAGGATAGTAAAAGACATTGGTGGTTGTCGCATGTTTCAGGTGGTCTCTGTATTTGCGAAAGCTGCAAAAGTTAACATTTCAAAGCAATGAAGTTGAAGACAGATTTTTGCTTTATACAAAATCTGTTCTAAATAATCAGCTGTTTAGAAATCGTGTATATTTTGTAAAAAGAGCCGGTTTCCGGTAATTTTTTCTTAAAATTAATGTAAAAAAAGCAACATTTTCTTAAAAATTGAGTTGGAAATAATGGGAAAGACATTTAGATTTTTAAGTGTCGACCCAAAAGAGTGAGGTTACTCCGAGATTCTAACTTACGCACTCAGAGTGAAATAAGTTTTTTCTGTTTGAAAACACTAACAAATAATGCAACAAAGGTTGTAGTGTTGTTGCAGCACTACTTTTCTGATAGACACTCTTTAAAAATGGCTTAGATGTAATATAAGGCGAATTATATTTTTTTAAAATAACAAAAGTTAAATATTATGCGAGAAACTATGCGCGCATGAGCTGTCCCTATAGTTCAATCAACTCACGATCAGTGAAAATTTGAAGAAAAACATAACTATCTTTTCTCGTTTCTAAAAAAATATTACATATGAAAATATGATAGTTTTATTTTCTATCAAGAAAAAGATATTTAATAGACAAATTTAACACAACTTGAACTTGAATAAATAGAAAACACCGATTTTGGACATGGTGTGTTTCAACGGCAGAAGGGCGCTATGTTGCTGCCTTCGCCAGTCGGCCACAAGGAAGAGCCGGGAGGAAAAGAGCGCGAGCCCGGATGACGGAGGCGCATGCGCGAGCGGAGCGCGCGACAGCCGCTCGCCGCACGCGCTCCGGCGCTGCCTAGGGGCGGCGGCGGGAGGAGCAGGAAAAGCTGGGGGGTGTCGGTGGGCCGGAGCGGTAGGAAGAGTTGGAATGTCCGTGGCCACGGGTGCAGCCGACGCGGCGCGGGTGGGGCGAGGCTGACGCGTGAGCTAGAGCGGGCGCTAGTGTCAGGAACAGAGCGCGCGCCCGGCTGACGGAGGCGCATGCGCGAGCGGTGCACGCGACAGCCGCTCGCCGCACGCGCTCCGCCGCTACCTAGGGGCGGCGGCGAGAGGAGCAGGAAAAGCTGTGGGGTGTGGGTGGGCCGGAACGGTAGGAAGAGTTGGAAGGTCCGTGGCCACGGGTGCAGCCGGCGCGGCGCGGGTGGGGGCGTGGCTGACGCGTGAGCTAGAGCGGGCGCTAGAGTGGCAGGAGCAGAGCGTGCGATAAGTCCATTAGAGAATCCTGGTTGTGCCTGGACCGCTCCTTTTCTCGGATGACAAAATTTGAGCGTCGTCCTTTCCAATTTTCTTGTAGTGGTGAAGTTCTCGGCTTTCGCTCTCACTGGCAGAATGAAAATTCAGGATCCAACCGTCCGTGAAAATGCTGTACGGGCTACGTGTCGTTACGAACTCGTAGGTGGTTCGGTAGTCCAGTCACAAATCAGCTCCAATTAAATTAATACAAAACCATTGCCGTCACAACGTGACACGGTGGTTGCGAGGATGGTATACCAAGTATATTATTATTTAATCGTGAAAGTTAAACCCAATACAAAAAAGACTGTGAAGAGAAATCTTAGTGTAAACATAATGCATATACACGTGATAATATTTTTCACATGTGAAAACTTGATGATTTCTTCATAGAATTTCACGAATCATTAATGAATATGTTTCTAGTTAGTTGGGCGATCCGGTCTTGTGAATCTTTGGTGCGATGCATGGAGGTCGATTCGTCGGATCGATTGTACTACTCTGATTATTTTAGTACTTTCTTCAATGTTGCGGTGTTACATACTGCATAAGTCAATAGTGGTTCAATTATGGAGTTAAGGGCAAAATACTTCTCTTATGAAAATACGTAATTGGTCACAATAGTGAGACTAATTTTGTACCCGATTTTTTACGCTTTATATTTCAATAAAGATATCAAGTTTGTGCTTTTAATTCTCATAAAGTCCACGTTTGCATGTTTACGTCACACTTTTACAAACGGACATATTTGTTTAAAAAAATATTAATTTTCATAAGTATTAATTAATTGATTTATTCAGAATTAAAATTATGTATTCTGTATTATATCTATGCGATTTTAGTCTTCAATTACAAAAGCAGTATCTGATACAAAATTAGTTTCTGTGAATCGCGCTATTTCTTTGGATTCAAAAAAGAACGAATTCAGGGAGTTTCTTGTACATTTCATGTCTGTTCGAATTTAGAATTTTTAATGATATAAAGAACAGCATTATTGGCATTTGCGAAAAACCAAGCTGAATTTTACTTAAAGTAGGTATGAATGCATTCAGAAAATTATTGATGTTAGTGTAAATTGCTTGAATGTTCTTATTAAAAACAGAACTGTTAGGCGACGAACACACTGTAGTAGATAATATAGTCTATGTTGACTTTTCTATCTTGACTTTTTATGACACGATTTTTACGCAAAATATTTATGTAGGTTTAGTACCAAAAAATCCTTCAGTAATTACAGGCATTGGTGAAACGTTTGTGGAAGTCTTCTTGACTTCTCTTTGTTTTATTTTTAATTTAAATCCAAATTAATATAAAAATGCACGTTTTCAGTAATTGTGGAGAAATATTTTTTGGTTTTTGGGATCTGCACAAGTAGGGAAATAGTTTTTAACCATTACACTTCATCGTGACCTACCGAGTTTGCATTTTATTTTATTTATTTTGGTAGAAAAGCTTTCCCTATTAATTCTTGAGTGTTTACTAACTCACTGATCGTGGAGTTTTATTGGTTTAGAAATATTAGACGAATTTTTGAAGCTTTGACTGAATAATCGTTCACCGTCTTTCTTGTTTACATAATCAAATGTGTTAACAATAGTAATATGATATAAAACTTGTAATGACTCTGGTTAGTTTATCGCCTGATTAGAGAGCGAAATTTCTTGAGGCGGCGCTAATAAAAATTATGATGCCTGATTGTTCATTTTCACGCGCCGATTGCTTCACTCGAAGCTGGGTCGGAAGTGCACGATATTCGTACTTGAAGATGTGTTGAAAATGCAACAAGTGAAAAATATTAAAGGATATAGACGAATAAGGCGGTGAAAATTACCCCCAAACCAAATCGATAATCGTGATGCCCATATGAACAAGAATGCAAAATGCCTTAGATTCTCAAAAAATCAGCCTCCTGTAAAGTAAACTACTTTGTATTCATGTTTATTTGCTTTCATTCATTCAATTCATCAATGAACTGATTATTGTAAACCCTTATTAACCTGAAACCGAAAGGACAGAAATAATAGGAGTTCGTGTTATTAATATTCAAGTTATCAGGTTATTATAAATGACCGTATAGTAATAATACCTTGTCGGGAACCAAGTTTTGGTCGTGTTATGGAAAAATTCATTTTAAACGAGTTCGTACTAACGAGTGTTTACTGTATTTAAGTTTGTATTGTTCATGTTAGAAAATAATTTTATAGCCCATGCAACCAATACATTTTGACCTGGTTTGCGCCTCTGCTCTCGCTGCGGCTGGTTTATAGACCTCCCTGACTTTCAAGATAATTTCTTTTAAGGGGAAATAGTATTGATCTGACCTGCACTTCTACTAGAACATTTACTTTCCGTGAAACTCAAAATTGGAATAAAAAGTAAACTTTTCGTATCATTCGGGTGATAAATATTTACTATGTGATAAACCACATAGTCTCATGGAACGAGCCTGTCTATTTCATTTATTATATTTTGTAACTAATTTTGTCATTGCACATATTAGCCTGCTGATCATAATCTTTTCCTTTTCTCTTACCATACAATGTCATACAATGTTAATTGGTTACTTGGTATTACTTTATATTAAAATTGGTTATTGGGTTAATTGGTAATTCTACAAACTTAATAGGTTATCGTATCCTTCCTAAAAAAATACTTCTGATCAAATATTTTCCCCCTAATATAGTTTACTCCTTATAACGATATTAAAATAATTAATTCTGATCCTTGAAGTTCGTAATCTGATATCCATTTCAAACTCAATCGCATGCATGTCCTGAAATTTGCGTACTAACATTTACCTTTTATTTTCACTAATGCAGAACTTAGCTGCGATAATTTCTATTGATAAATTCAATGTTCTAACCAAGTTTCCATTCCGGATTTAATGTCAATAATTGGATTTTATTTATATTCTTATACTAAAATAATCGTTGATATATGGTATATATCAAAATAGATCACAAATTTAAAAATTATTATTAAAGTGATTTGTGAGATACGAAGCCATGTCGACCGTAGGCCTAAAATTTTCAGCGTCGCAAAAACGCTCAGTTCCTGTAACTGAATGAGGTTGGTAACAGCTGCATAGAGACATCAAGTTGCAAAAACATTTCATGAAAACGCGGGCACGAGCGCACGTGATCCGATCAACGATGGCGTCGAGCTGTCATCGGGCGATGCAGAAGTAGCGCGGTGAGCGTGGAACTGTGAAATTACCGTACAGGAAGATTGATGGCTGCGGGGACGAGCGCAGCGGTGACGGCCAGGGCGGCGCGGCGCGGCGAGGCAGGGCGGGTCACAGACAAGATGGGCTGTGCACAGCGGGGAGGGAAGAGAGCGAGGTGAGGCGGGTGGGTGGGATGCTGGGGCTTCGGATTGGCGAGGGGAGGGGGTGGAAGGACTGGGCGGAGGTAAGGCGACGGGCTGAAGCAGAGGAGGCGGGGGGCCGTGGCGGCCCGATGATGGCGGGGAGGTGGGGGCAGAGGCGGGGTGGCAGCGGGGCAGCGGCGGCGGTTGTTTGGCGAAGCGGGTTGGGCGATCCGAGGCATTGGCGTGTCAGAGAGGAGTGTTTGTGGGCGGACAGTGGGATGAGGTGGGGTGGGCGGGGAGGGGAGGCGGGACTCTGGGCGAGATGTGCGCTGGATGTCAGGCGAGGTCCGATGCAGCGTGACATTGACAGTACCCGTGCGTGCAGTGATCTGGTGGCGCGCGAGGTCAGGGGCGGGCAGTGGTGGGGCGCAGCGGGCAGCGAACGGGTTGTGGCGGAGCGGAGCTGGGCGAACGAAGCATAGCGTGTCGGAGAGTAGTGATGTGGGCGGCGCCGGGGCCAGACGCGGCCGGCTGGGAGGGGCGGGGCTGGCGAGGGCAGGTCTGGCGAGAGTGGAGTAGGAAGCAGGAGGACGAGGGTGCGTTGATTGAACAGACCGGAGGCGGCGTGGTTGTGGCGCGAGCGGGGGGCGGGTGGCGGTTGCGGGGCGCGATGGCACTCCATGAGTACTGACAAAGGGCGAAGATAGGGCAACACCTTTTTGCGTGGGAGGCGTCGGGCCATAAAGCCGCTTGCGCCTGGCGCTCGTCCGTTGGGCTGCGCGACCATGGGCGTGCGCATGGAGCTGCCGGCGTCCGCCGCCACGGTGAGTGACCCTCCGCGACGCTCCGCTCCCTGCCGCCTCGGACGCGACACGTTTCAAAACTTCACCTCCTGCCCTTGCGCGGAGCCAGCGAACGCTCCAAGACAACAAAAAGATAGTTTTTTCATCTATCTTTACCATATTTTTACTTGTGTAAATATGTAAATATATGACTTTCTAAACATTTTCTTCACTTGTCGACAAATGAGCATTTTTGAAATGTGCTAGTGTTCTTGTGCACCGTCAAAATGGAACGGAAAGATCTGAGTGGCTACGGTCGCGCACAAGAAAAGGGTTTTTTGGAGTCTTGAAACCCTTTTGCGTGTCACAAGATGAGACCTGTTTGGAAGTGCAGAGTGCGCTATTAAATCCTCTTGTGCCATTGTAACTAGTGAAAGTTCTGTTATGGCACCAAAATCGTAAATTCTGTGTGTAATGAATTTAAATCACCACAAGAAAAATACATATTGGCATGATAATTAAATTCTTTGGTCATAACCGTCCAGATTCGTTCCATCAATTTTTATTTCATGTTGTTCATTATTTGTTTCATGCACGTAAAGAATATTTCGCACATAGTTTTTCCATTTTCATTTCCTTTAAAAGGGAAACAAGACAAGTGAAATTTAAGAAGCCGACAGCTTATCACATTTTTCACTATTATAACACGAATTATTAGTGGCCTCCCTAAGATCTCTTTCAAGCGAGTAGAGGCCGGTGCGTATCTTGTATATTCCTGCACATCCCCACCCATTTCTCGCAATTCGTCTCTCAATTCTTTTACGGTGATTACACGCGGGCAGATACCAGGCCAATGTTTTCTTAGGCCCGTTTTACACGGTAATTGTTTCATACGTTTTCGACGGTACAGAAAATTGACGTACCAGACTGGATGTAATTAGTACGAAAAAATGGCTCATGCTTTAGTTTTCGGTACAGATATTCGTATATTCCAGTTGGACTACCTCACTCCTGGCGTGTCTTTTAGGAACTTACTCTGATTTGCTATGATTGTGGTGCGATTCATTCCTTTCGAACAGTGTCCATATCGTTCTAATATGTTGAATTGCAATGTGAAGTGATTGACAAAACATATACTGTTCTAATGTCGTCTCGTTCCGTGTCCTTATGTAACCTCACTTAATTTGTTACATGTACAATGTACAATGTGCTTTAGCAATTATTACGGCGTCTGGGGAAAATACTCTCATCACAATTAAGTGCAGAAAATGAAATGACCGTGTAAAATATCCAATACGGTAATCACGTTTCGATCAGCTCCACGCAGTAACAAACGTCTCTTTTCCATACATTTTCTGTACAGAAAATGATGAAACAACGTGTAAAGCGGAGTCAGGTAAATATCTGCAGAGAGCGCCACATATTCTTCGTAGAACGGCAGTCTGTAACGCCTCACTTGCCAAGTGTGATTCATGTTTTCAGACAGGACAGTTGACACTGAGGGCAGTCAATTGTCACAGTGCAAACGGGCAAAGATAATCACCTTTATGCAGTGTGCGAGATTGTAAAAATAATATTAATGATCACAAAGTATTATTTATTTACATAAAACAAATAGTTAAAAATCGTGTGTTACATTCTATGGGCGAATAAGTACAATCTGTATACGTTTTCTTGAGCTCTGGGAACCCTACTCGGGCAAGATTATAGTGAGCCTTTTCCTTGCAATATTCCATTGTATGTTGCTGTGTGACGATGAAAAAAATTAGTTCTGAGGTTGTGAAAACTAAAATACGTGGGGAAGTCTTCGTGTTAATCACACGTACCCCCTAAACACTAGAGCTCCCGGCTTACCAATAGCGCCTATAACGCCCAGCGGAATCTTTTCGAGTCCGAGCCTTCAATGATACTGATTAAAAACAAATGTTACAAAAATATTTATCCACGAACTAAAACATTATTAAAAATATCTTTTGAGTGTAGAAGAGTAGTATTACATCTCAATTTAAATGTATTTAAAATATTTCATATCATTATTTTTCAGCGGAATGGAAGTTAAGAAACATTTTGTACAGAATGCGGTAGTAAACAGACAAAATATTATGTTGAAAAGTAAACTTATATATACGAATAATATTTTTGAAACAATAACAATACAAAAATTTCAAAAACATTAAATTTTAATGTTTATAAATTACCAGTTTCACATATGTAACAAAAATATTTTTTCTTTGAAATTCAATTCCTGCACTATCTCGCAATATGTCAAATTTATTTATATTTGTAGCTAATTTTGTTATATTTATTATAAAAAAGGAATGTTATTCATTTATGTTTATTTCACTCCTGTAGAGACTTGGAATGTATTACATGAAAATTCAAAGGGAAATTTAATTCCATGTTCTATATATCTCTTAGTTCTTATTTGGGATTACATTGTATTTATTTTCTACATCACTGACTTTCATGTGCATACATTATAAAATGCGTACAGTAGAAAGATTCAAACTATTAATGATTTGTGATAATCACAATTGTCAAGCGCATTTTGTAGAATGCTATACTATTCGATACTATAGAATATTATCCACACACCTGCTGATGTGTAGTACATAGTTACATTTTCCAGGTTTTCCTCTAGTTTTTACAATACTTCCTCAATAATTCCAATGTATAAAATATTGACAAAACTAAAAAATTGACACACACGTTTTTATTGATCGTTTTCCACAGATCACAATTCTTTACTGCTTTCATTCGGTTGTATGCCATGAACTCTGTATGTACATTGAGTTTGGAAGGAAAAAGGTTGTATCAACTTTATTCTTCATGTCTTCCGGGCTGATGGGCCGTGGTCCAATTGGCTTTGATTGACTTGTTTAATTTTGTTAATTTAATTAATAAAATAAAAAACAAATATTGACTCGGGCCGTGAAAGCCTACAATGCTGTATCAACTTTGTTCATTTGAAACATAATATGGGTAGTTTGTAAATAAATCACTTCATACAAAAGAGACATATTGTTTCACTGAAATTAGACAAATAAGCCGTTGTTTTTTTTCGCAAACCTCTTAACTATTTAAAAATTATTAATCAAGACAGAGACTAAGTTAACAAATATTTGACCACATCATCACCATCTGGAGTCCAAAATACTATCCTGTATGCGAAATTTCTTTTCCAAACTTAATGATCTTAATCTACATAATTTGAAGATATCACAATTCTGTTCTTTCATGTAATAATAATTTGCTTTTTGAAACTCAATGAAGTATTTGCTGTATCGTGACGAAGCATCTCATGATTCATGACTTTGCACGTATTGAACAAGACTATAAAACAATACAAAACGTAAGTAATGTTCGCATATTTGTTTAAAAGGTATCCGAAATATTATACATTTAAACTTTTTACACGTCAAAATATGAAACAAATACTACAATATTGGGTCAGTGTCGATGGAGTCGAATTGATGCCTCAAGGACGTTCTAGGAAAATTCGATTATTTTTCATGAAATATATTTTTATACGGTTCCAATTAAACATACTGTAAACAAGTGAAAATGATGAAATGTCGCGAAATCACAAAATTCTATCTTCAAAAACAAAGAAGTTACAAGAACATAAAGAGCGCCAGAAGTCAAAACGACGCCTCCAGGCATTCTAGTGTTGACACATGGCCGCGAGGCCCTGGCTCGTTCGCGGGCTGTCGCGCCAAGTACAAACATATAAAGTTGGATTAATGATGGAGTAAGGAAAGAGCGTTTCTAGTAAATTTGATAATAAAAAAATTTGCAACGGAAGATGAGCGACAGATATTGGATCTTATCTCTTATAAAGTCAAGGTCTTACTGCACTAAGGAAAGGAAGAACGTTTATTTGACGCTCTATTTTCCACTCACACTTCACTGCTGAAGAAATAGTGCACAAATAGTAAAGTTAAATTTCTTTTCATAATGGATAATTGTGATTGTTTCTTCATCTGCAGTGGTACAAATCCGTTTCGCATTATAGTGTATTTGCTGCAATATCGCATTTAAACCCAATTCAATGAAACATTAAGGTTTTTGCCCTTTCTTCACATATGTGGTCTTCGCGTGCGCCATTTTGTATTCTGCTATAGCGTCCAAATGCTTCCTCTTGCAGGACAGTGTCGTCTTGATAAACTTTCCTGTCCTCGCACAGTTTTGAAGTATAGAGCTTTGAAAAGGATGAAAAGAACGGCGAACATCTAATGCCCTTCCTAAAAGCCAGTTAGTTTCTTTCTGAAAACGGATTTTCGTTTATGGGTTGGATTATAAACAATTGCAATTATTGGTTTTACTAGGGAGGCCTTTATAATAGTTTTTCCTTCACAGTACTTTACATGACCGTATGTACAAATGATCGAGTTTTGATTTTTGTCGGATTGTAACAACCATAATTGTGGAATAGATACTTCATTTATAAAAAAATTCATATCTATGTCGCCCTTTTCTCATTTAAATTAAATAAAGCTAGGCGAAGTCAAAACTTTGTAATGATAAATTAAAAAAAGAAGGAAATAAGTCCATAGATTTATCCTACACGTCATTAGTTTGACCTTTACTCGAATTCGCTGCGAGTTTTGGGGAACTGTATAGAACTGAAGAAATACCGAGCATTGAAAGCGTTCAGAAACGAGCGGTAACGTTTACTGTAGGCAAAAACATTAAAAATATTAACACTTATTCTACTCTTGGGTGGGAATCATTAGAGAAGAGCCAAAGGGAACTAAGACTTCTAGCAATGCATAGAACGTATTTGGGGGAAGGCAAAGCTTGGTAAAAAACTCGAAGAAGACTAGGAAAGGTATCGTACACTGACAAAAACTGACCACAAATATAAAGATATAGGGATGTTGTAGAAACGATGTAGGAAATTTTTTATTTGTGATTTTAACAATACGAAATTGGACGGCATGTTTCAACAATCTTCGTTTACAAAATTTGAAAATAATTTAAATAAATATTTATTTTTTGGAAGTGACATTGTTTAAAAGTAATATTTAAAAATATAAATAAATAATTTATTTGTTTTGGGGCAATATTGTTCCATCACACTATCAAGAGTATGAGGCAGAAGAAAAGTATAATTATCTATTGTATAATTTTTTTATTAGTTGTAATGTACTATTTACTTTCAACATTTTTCATTGTTTCAAAACTGTGAGTACTCTTATATTATTATATATCTCCGTCAACTTTATTCACTGCCATATTTATCAAATATGTTAAAAAATACTGTACCCGTCGAATAATATACTCTTACAATAAGAAGAGTTCACATTGCATACATTTCTTGATAAAACAAATATCTTTGCTCACCTTTTTTCAAAGAATAATATTTTTTAAAGGATTTTCGACATAGAAGTGCAATTACTATTATTTATGCGGAAGGTGTACATGAAATAGTATTTCTGTACAAATATATTTTAAAGTAAATATTAGTAGCCTACAATATTGTATTACGTAATCACAATGAAGGCATGCATTTGATATTTATTATTTCAATAGTAGTTCGAACTACCATTATTTTGGTGCATTGCCGCGCCCTAATACACGGATCTCGAATGACTTACCAATACCCACATACAAGTTTTACTAATATTGATATGTGTTCATGTATGCTGATAATGTGGTAACAAGTGATGAGCGTATGAGGGTGACTCACCCACTCACTAGACTGATCAGTAATTAGACCACCAGTAAAATTTAAACACGAATGTGCAAGAAACTTCATGTGTACGTCAGACGTACGAGTCAGATGCGAGCCAGACATCCTTTTTCTGAATTGTACATACCTTACCGTCCTCGACGCTTACTGTCGCCTCGTCCGGAAGCATTTCATTCATTATTTTCTGTACCTTCAGTACTAGTTACATAAAAACACTTTTTTGTTTATGGGAACTCCATAAAATAGTAAGTGGTGGCTTTTATGCTTATACATTACATTCTTTATTAAGACTTTATTAACACTTTTTATAACACGTTGAAATAGAAGAGCAACTTTGACTAACTTTTGTCATATCTTCTCGTCTAGATAGATATGCAATGTATCACCTCAGTAACGGATAACCCCTTGTTTCAGTTGCTGATGGCAACAATGCTTCACAACGTGCAAGCCCAGATCGTAAGGACCATGGGAGTTCCCACAATGGGCATCCCGATGGGCACCACATTCGGCGTAGGCCAGACTGGACTGGGCATGGGCACCATGGGCACCATGGGCATGGGTGGAATGGGTTTGGGCATGGGGGCAGGAGGCGCCAGTATGGCAGGTGGCGGTGGCGGTGGAGGAGGATACGTCACGAGGACTCGAACGCGATACCGCTACGGCCAGAACGGGCAGGGCGGAGGCCAACAGAACATGAACATGAACACGCGTTCGGGGCAGCTCCGGGGCACCGGTGGCGGCGTTCGAGGAGGCATGGTCAGCGGAGGTGGCGGAGGCGCCATGGGAGGACAACGAATCGTTGCAGGAGGTGGCGGAGGGCGCGTCGGTGGCGCAGGGAACAACATGGTGGGCGGAGGCGGAACGCGTGTCGGTGGCGGGGGCGGAACGAGCGTCACCAGAGCGACAGCGGGCGGCATGCAGCCGCAGCACATCCACATCCACATGGACCAAGGCGCCGGCGGAGCGGGAGCCGGCACGGCGTCGACCGTGCACTACTCGTCCGGCGGCCCGGCCGCTGGGCAAGCCGGCGCAATGTACTCCGCTGGCGCGGTGCCGGCGGGAGGGGTGGCCATGCCGCCCAATTACGTGTACACAGTACCACAGACGCCAGTCATTCAGCAGCAGCCGGTGTACGTCCCTTACCCGGTCGCACAGCCCGCCCCCACCGTTGTCGGGGCACCGTACCCGTCGGGGGGAATGTACACTCAGATTCCGGGCGGAACCGGTATGGTTGGAAATGGTATGACGTATGCTCAGGGATACCCAGCTGGACACACTGCGGTACAGCACATGCCAAGTGGGGGAGTCTCCGGTGGGGTGCAGCCAGCAATGGGCGGTGGAACGGGCGGGATGGGCGGTCATGTAGAGAATAGTATTGGACTGCCAGTGGGCGCGATGGGCGGACATACTGGTGGAGGAGGTATGACAGCCGGCGGGATGGGCGGACATACAGGTGGGATGAGCGGACACACAGGTGGGATGGGCGGACATACAGGTGGGATGGGGGGACATACAGGTGGTATTGGTGGACATTCAGGTGGAGGTGGAATGCCATCTGGTGGTATGGGTGGACATACAGGTGGAGGTGGAATGACATCTGGTGGTTTGGGCGGACATACAGGTGGGATGGGCGGACATACAGGTGGTTTGGGCGGACATACAGGTGGTATGGGCGGACATACAGGCGGTATGGGCGGACATGCAGATGGTTTGGGCGGACATACAGGTGGTATGGGCGGACATGCAGGTGGTTTGGGCGTACATACAGGTGGTATGGGCGGACATACAGGCGGTATGGGCGGACATGCAGGTGGAACTTCCGGCATAGGTGGTGTGAAAACGGGAGGAGGAATTGGTGCAGGGAGTGGTACCGGTTTGGGAGGAACAGGTGTCCGTACTGGAGGAGGAACTGGCTTAGGCACTGGAAGTGGGGGAGGATTGTCCGGAAGTGGATTGGGAGGTGGGAGCGGAGGATTGGGTGGTGGAAGCGGAGGATTGAGTGGAGGATTAGGTGGTGG
>BOPP01000110.1:4035998-4063124 GCA_017312745.1 Gryllus bimaculatus
TGGGTGGAGGATTGCCAGGTGGGAGCGGAGGATTGAGCGGAGGTAGCGGAGGATTGAGTGGAGTCAGTGGAGGATTGAGTGGTGGAAGTGGGGGATTGGGTGGAGGATTACCTGGTGGGAGCGGAGGATTGAGTGGTGGGAGCGGAGGATTGGGTGGAAAAATGATTGGTGGGAGCGGTGGATTAGGCACTGGAGGTGTTGGAGGAGCTGGTGCGGGCACGGGTTTGAGTGGAGGAGGCGGAATGGGTCTCCCAACTGGCACCGGTGGTGGAGGTCTCGCCGGAGGCGCAAAGAGTGCTGGTGGTTTGAGTGGGGCTGGTGGTTTGAGTGGTGCCGGAGCGTCTGGGGGTGGTGGAAGTGGTTTCAATTTAGCAGATGCAGGCGCAAAGGTTGGATCTGCTCTCGGTCTCGGAGGAGCTGGAGGAGGCTCCGGATTGAGTGGTGGAGGCGGAAGTGGACTGCCGGGAGGCGCTGGTGGGGGAGGCCTCTCTGGGGGTGCAAAGAGCGGTCTAGGAGGTGCTAGTAGTTTGGGCGGTGGAGGAGGTGCATCAGGAGCAGGAGCAGGCGGTGGCTTAAATGCAGGTGGTGGGGGTGGTTCGACCTTAGATTCAGGTCTAGGGGGAGGGGCCAGCGGAAGTGGTGGTGCGGGGTCAGGATTAAGTGGTGCTGGCGGCGGGATGGGCGGGGATCTTTCAGGTGGCGGTGGGTTAGGGGGGTCTGGAACACTAAGTGGAGGTCAGGCCGGGATGAGCGGTGGCGGCGGTGGCGTAAGCGCCAGTGCCAGTGCTCCCAGGCCCACTCTACGTCGACGAGGAGTAGGATTTGATGGTGGCGCAGGAGTGGGTCGATAAATACCATCATTGGGAGGGGATCCACCAGCGCGAAGTTGAGCGGAACCTCAATTCTTTTAAATAGCTAGACATTGATTTGCTTTCCGTAATGACGGCATGAGATAAAATGTGATGTGTAGACAGTGCCAAATTTACGTTAGGAAGATGTGAAGAACAATAAAGACGAGGGCGATAGATATCCGAATACAGAATGTATTTGATATACGGGCAGTATATGACGGCCACTAAGAAAAGTTGTTTGGTTCAATTATAGAAAAGATTTAAAGTAGCAACGGTTGCGTTTCCTAATACATTGTCAAGGATTCTGAACATGAATGTGTTCGGTCAAATATATGAACGATAAAAGCATACGAACTTTCAACGATATAGCAATTTATATATAATACGTGTATGAATCGTGCATTCGTATTGACGCAGAAGCTGCATATTTTGTATTTGTTTTTTAAATAAAAATCCAGCCCTTGTATCATTGGCGAATCATTGCTAGAGAGTATACGTGTCGGACATATTTTCATTCTGCTATAATTTCTAAAACTTCAGTTTTCCAAACCGATTAATGTTATTAGTAGCTGCTCTGTGGTACTGTCTACACTATTAAGGGTGTATGTAGTTTTAAGTTCTGTTTTTACTCAATTGTTGAAAACTCGCATTGTACATGTTCCAAATGTGAATAAACGGTCTATGAATTATAACATTTATTTATATAGTGCGCGAAAATACCAAATAAATACATAAACAGGTCCAAAGCTTAGGTCCGCGTCAGTCGGAGAGCATCTCGTCGGGCGAGGCGCTGCGGGACGCGCTCGGCCCCGCCGCCGGCGACGGGAAGTCCGGCTGCGCGCCGCCGGTGTCCGCGCTCGTGCCCACGCGGTCCGGGGAGAAGTCCTCCGCCCCGTTCTCGACGCGCTCCCACGCCCTGCGCGCCGCGGCGAGCAGCTCCCGCGGGCGCGGGGGCGGGGGCGCGAGCGGGGGCGGGGCCTCGTCCTGAGGCGACCGCCGCCCGCCGTGGGCGCGCGCCTGGCGCGGGGGGCGAAGCCGTCCGCCGCTCGGCGCCCCGGGCGTTCCGGAGTTCGCCTCGAGGGCGAGCGGCCCGCCGGCCGAGTGCTGCTTGGGTAGGGCCGCGATGTGGCGGCGGGTGGGTGGCGGTGGTGGTGAGATGATCTGCTCCGCTCCCGACGCCGGGTGCGTGACCCGTCGCCACTCGACGACCTGTGGTGAGCCCTTCTCCGTCGCGGGTGGTGGCCAGGCCAGCCGTCGTCGCTCTGGCGATCTCCACTTCCTTCGTAGTCACTGTCGGAAGCCCTACAAAAATGTTCCAGCACTTGTTAGTTTTCAATAGAATTACAGCATATATTTTGTTGCAAAACATAGTTTTGTCCAAATGTATTTTGCAACATTATAGTACGAGTTGCTACTTTTAAGTACAACTTCATGTAAATACCAAATTCACCAAAGAGGAACTGTGCATCGTCGCTCAAGTTCATTTAATAGTAATATTTATTACAAAACAATATGTATAGTCTCTTGTTTTGGAGGCGGGTGGCGGAGAAAGTGGAAATGTATGGCGTTAGGTTGATGTTTTGCCTCGAAGAAGACTTCCAAATCGGAGGGCTTCTCGCCCGAGTCGAAAGTCACTTGAGGTTGAGGAAGTAACTCCCGCAGTGGATACAAAATTTTGCTGGTTACTAGTTCGTTGCTCAACAAGAATTTAAAACATCTTTAAATTTATTTTGCATGAAAAGTAAAAAGACGGTTTGTTTGTAGAAAATGAGAGATTATTGGGAAGTTTTTACCGAAATACTCGAACTAACAAAGCTAGGGACAGTTTGTTTCCAGTAAAATCTAGAGTAATAAATGAAAATGAATAAGGTTTTTTGGAAGTGGGGTGGAAAATACCAGTGTGAATTGCGAAAAAAAAGACGTTTCTTTTAGATTATTTGGTCCATTTCTGAAAGCTAAAAGATTTCATTATATCAAAAAATATGTCGAGAATGTTAGCGATGTGTCTTCTACGTCTGTTACTACTAGAACTACGACTCAAGAAGCATCAGTGTATATAAAAGAAAATGTTACGTGACTGTGAAATTAAAGTGCTTGATGGAGATTTTTAATTCACAGGAAATCACGGCATTCCAAAATTGCAATTTTCTTATTATTTCAACAAAACGTTTACGTCGAGTAATTTTTATTATTTGAATTTTATATCATTTTATTACATTTTCGTGTTTTTTCACTTCGATAAATATAAATCAGAAAAAAATAGGTATGATCTCTTGTATTGGCAGCGAAGCGGGCAAAAGAAATTCAAAAGGCCCGCGCGGGCATAAAAAATAGCAAAATTCCTAAAACTATTATGGAAACCATTACATGTTTCGTTTGAAGCCCGTAAACACACAGAAATGAACAAATTAATGAACATAAAAGTATTTAAGGACGTAGAAACATCGAAGAGTTACAATAATGAAGGCCAATTGTTGCAATAATGATAGAACGTACAACGCAATGAAAAGTTGCATCTTGTCCATAATTTAATAAACGTTTGCCTTTTTCTTCTGAATATAAATGTGATTTGTATATACCTATAATTATTTCTTAACAGTTACTGTCCCATTTAAAAACTTGTTTCCTGTGTTTGACCGTTCATGCAAACGCATTCAATGTTTGTATGTTCTAACCGACCGCTATCCTTGCGAGTAAGCATGTGTCACGACTAAATGCAAAACGGCCGTTTCAAAACACGCGGCATTGGCGGTGGCCCGGAGAAGCACCAAGTTCCGTGCAATGCAGAGAAGAAACAACAGCTGGAATTTCTAACCGTTGAGAAAAGGGGACTGTCAGTATTCGAGGAGGTTAGAACGTTGAACCGTCGGTGAAGGGACGGGCAGATAGAGAGCTAGCAGTAGCTGTTGACTGCAGTACGCCTGATAGAAAGAAGTCTTTCGCAAATTAACGGCAGGAGAATTGTGTTGAAGGCAACGAAGCTCGTGAATAGTGATAGGATCCTACAGAAATTCATCAGCAAAAGGTAGCGTTTTTTTGTTGCTGTGGTTCACGACATTAATTTAACACGAGATGGGTGATTTCGATGTCCTGGCAGTTTCAACTTACCCTTCTGCGCTGAATGCAACAACTGTGTAAAATAAGAACAATTTCAATTATACTTCTTCTCAGAAAACCCAAATATGTCCCAAAACGAGTGTTAATTGGAAGATTTTGTGCGACAATGTGAATCACATGTGGGAACCGTAAAGGCGACACTCTAACGATGCTTATAATGCAAAACTAGGAAAGGTCCCCGCCCATAGTTTTCTCAGTAAGTTAGTTTAATCTGAGATAGGGAAATGCTTTTGATTGATTTTAATAATGACTGAAGTAATTTCTATCCTCATAAGACTACAATCGTCTCTAATTTATTGGTTAATAAAAAATTTCACATAGTTAGCAGTTAATAAGGAAATGGACAATTTTTGAAAAGTATTCTTGCTGTAAGAGCAGCACTTTGTGTGTGTGATTTGCATGAACCATACTGCAGTGTTTCACTTTCAAGGATTTTAAATCAGTAGGCCAGGAGAGTAGCTCACGCCTCAGTTCAAGGTCCACTGTGGGTATAACTCTTCGTGGTTTCGTATAGTAATACGTGAGTATATAAATTTATACAGATATTAATCCTTTCCTGGCGATTGCAGATTTTGAGTTAAATACAATTTTATAATCAATGCATTTTCACACCGTCGCGACGCCCGCGACTTACTGACTGATAGGCACCGCTCCCCGACATGGCCAGCGTGCTGGGTTCGCTCCTCCCATCTCGCCCTGGTGCTCACGCGGTTTAATAAACCTCCTTCACTTTTAAGAGAATTTATTTCCAAGGAAATAATACTCGGTAGTGAAAGGAACGTCACTTCAGCTTATTGCCACAACAGCTATAAACGCCGTTAACATTGTGCTAATTGCTAAAAACGCATTAGAATTTCCTTGGCCTTGTAATTTTTGTATAAGCAAGGCGGTCAGTTTTTCTTACGATTACCCTTGCATATCTTGTGACCAATAATACAAGATCATGCCCATAATTTCTGATATGTAAAATGTGTAAATTTGGGAATAGAGTGTTTTGTTGTTTCGTTGTAAATAAGTGTTACATTTTAGTTTATCAGTGTGTGAAGGGAATATACCATGTCAAACGATTTTGTCAAAGTATTTTTTTAAATCAATCAAGAAAAAAGTCAGATTGAGGATACACTCAAGATTGTAATTATCATTGCTAGACTATGTACAGGGTAAGTTACTGTGAAAGAAGCAATTTACTGCGAGAGAGGCTGCATTTTATTAAACAGTACGCTCTTAATTTTGGGGCCGTGCGTAAATAGAGTCCGTGCAGTTATTGTTTACGTTTGATTTTCTATACCTTCGAGATGAATGGAAGAGGAACTGGTTGGTTGGCGCCAGAATTAACAAAGCATCAATATCGAAGTAGTTGATTATTTAAATGGCGCTTAAATTTCTTAATAAAAGTTAACACCAATCTTTCCTATCATTCATTCAAAATTTATGTACCAGAAGTTGTAGGGCTGTTTTTTTTCCTCTGGCTTAAATAATATACTTTCCTGATGGGACCAGGGTAATTTAGTGACATTCTTGTAATGGAGTCCGTAGACATCGATGCAATTCAACTCTTTAACGGTGCAAAAAACTCAAAACATGAAGTATTTTTGAAATATAGACTTTTTTCTCTTGATCTGCCTGAATATGAGGCCCTGCACATTCGCAACAGATATACTCATCAAGGCAACTAAAATGAATAACAGACTCGTAAAGAATTTTCAATCTTTCTAGCAAAATGGCTCGAAGTGCGCTTATATAAACAGTAGATATTCTGACTTCTTTCAAATTTGTAATTTTGAAAATTTGAAAAGTTCATTTCAGTTTATCTTCTACACGTCGTCTTTATCAAATCTGAAGTTTTCTGAACACAGTCGCCTCATTAAAATCAGCACTTTAAATAATTTGTTGAACAGTTTTTAAAAAAATAATATTAATAGTTGTCATGCATTGTTTAATCAAAATGTCATACATTCCACGAACGTATTATCTTCACCGATTCACATTTTTGATTTCTGCCAGCGATAAAAAAACGGAACACATAACAAATATACAAATTTCATTAAAATATTCGAATTATTAAAAATATCAGATATTATTTTGATGGGTAAAAACTGGACGTTGCGGGAGAGCATTATGCACTTCTTTGCATTGTACTATTTGCAAGGTAATGAAAAGTTAATAAAAAAACAAGTGTTTGAAAAATAGTAAAATCGGTTTCCAGTCTTTCGATTCAACAATGACTCTTTAACAAAACAACTTTACCACATTGAAGCATTGCCGAACCGTAAGACTTAAATGTGACTTCGAAATTACTATATTTTCCTTTTTTGTCCTGTTACATTTCGAAGGCTATTGCACACTTTTTGATCTAATTTTTATTAAACGAGCCGTTTTCCTTATCAGCCGTCGTCAACCGCTTGGCTGCCGCCAATATTGGCGCTTTCGGTTCAGTAGCGCATGACCGCGTCCTCCGGAAGCGGAACCAAAAAATCGCCCTGTATCCACCTCGCGTGCGATCCGGACCGGTGTCGACGCGGGTGGTGGCGGTGGCGGCGGTGCCGGTGGCGGCTGTGGGGGCGATGGCTGCGGTGGCGGCCCCGCTCGTGGCTGCGCCAGCGCTGGCGCGCCGCCGGTGTCCAGCGCGAGAAGCAGCGGTAGTGCCGCGAGAGGCCGCCGCTGGCGCTGCGGTCGCGCCCGCTGCGCCACCTGCCGTCGCCGGCGCTCGCGCACGCATGCCGCCGCCCGCCGCCCGGCGCGCTGGCGGTGGCCCGCAGGGCGATCGACGTCAGGTGCACGCCGGTGGTGCGCTGAACCTGCGGCACGCGGGATACACGAAGAACGTAAGGGGATACACGAAGGCGTAAGCTCATTTCTAACCGACCATAATGATTATAGACCATAGTTATAATGGGTTCGGTAGTATAACGGTAAGTGTATCGGGTTGTTGTACCCGTGTTTGCGGGTCCAAACCCGATAGAAGCGAAGGGGGAACATCGAGAGGAGAAATCCTTCGTACGCCTTTCTTCGGAAGGGGCGTAAAGCCGACTGTCCCATGTTGTATATTTTCTGCAAGTGAAAGATTCTCAAATTTAAAAGACGTCTCTAAGCTAATTTCAAAATGCCTGTTTCGGCGCCCGAGTAATACCGTCTTTCTCCGATATTAAAGGAGCGCAGCGAAATTTGAGTGGTCGGTTAGAGGGCCTGATGGCCCGAATCTTGCCACGTAAAATAAGGCATAAACTACGCTATTTGTGCACAAAGGTATTATAAGGGTTCCAATGATCGAGCGGCGACAGAAGCTTTTTGTCGTCTGAGATCATTACAAGCAGTTAACGCCCATGCTACATAAAATATTTTATTTTTTACTTAAAATTTAATTATTCAGATTTACTTGTTTATTAATTATCTATATGTAAACTAGGCTCGGTTTATCTTTTCACATTTCTTTCCAATAATTCCCTCAACGGAATATACAGCATCGTTGAATTGTTTTCATATTTGCCTCGTAGCGACGGTCCTCTCGATCTAGGTAAGTTTTGCAGTGTAAATGCACTGGCGAAACCAGGGGGGAAGGGTAATGAGGGTCATGCCCCTCCCCCCATAAGTTTGGAGTTTCCGTTTACCTTCCTTTATTTGGCATAATTGATTTAAAAAATTTTTATGCTCGAATCATGTAATAACTTAAACAATAATATTGTATAGCATAATCAGATCTACAGTACTGTAGATACATAATATACAATACAATTATTATAACAAATATGTTTATTATTTAACACATCTATGATGTTCCCTCCTCAAAAGATCGACTGGATTCGCCCCAGTGTACGAATATGTATAGTTTCGGAGCACCGTCTTAAAGACAACAATCAATAAGGTATCAGAAAAAATTATTTTAAAGACATAAATTACCTTTTAGCACTCATACATGGAATCAACTTATGTTCACTGGTTATTGATAAAAGTGTTTGCGGTACACGTGCGACAAAAATACTTGACCGAATTCGAACTACAAAGAAGTGTACTACAAAGAATAATACTAGATAATAACTGGGTACTGCGAAGTACAAAACGAAGGTACGACTTGAATGAACATAGCTGTCGTCTTGTTTATTGAGAATGACCCCAAAAATAAATAGTGCGTTCTAAAAATAATGTATGCATTTCCTATGAAAGAATCTTCGGAGGACTTATTTCAAAATGTCAACATTTCTTTCTTAGGCCAAAGTCTCGCTGTCTGTATTAGTTGTGTAAATAAATGTGTAGTACAAATGAACGTTCTTTTTTTTAATTTTTAGCTGATAATACTTATACGGTAAATCCTCGTTAGCACAAACTCGCTTAAAATGAATTTCGCCGTAACACGAACAAAACTTTGGTCCTGGCAAGGGCTTACAAGGTCATTTATAATAATCGAATAACACAAATTTTTACAACACGAACTTCGATTACTTCTGTCCCTGGAAATTCGCGTTAATGAGGGTTTACTGTATATTCGTAATGAGAATACCGTCTTGTGATACAATCATTATATCGCACTTTTGTGAGTTAATTTTGATAAATTGATATTGCAAAATGTTAACTGAGCTTTGAAGGGTTGACTGTCGTATATTCGCCGCAATGATATGGAGCATATATTAAGTACTTTTATTATTTCTACACTTAACGATATTTAATTATTTGCCTAATGAATCCACTAAACGTACAGAGAGAACTTGAACTCTTACTAGAAATATAGTAGTTTTCCTAAGTAAAATGGAGCAGGAATATTACTGTGCAAATATGTCCAAAAATTTACATTACAAATAAGATTTTTATACTAGTGTTTGATCAACCGTTTGTTTATATTCTGGGAAACTGAATCATATGGACCTCTCTCATTTAACTGGAACACCCTGTTTCAAATGAACCTCTGTGCTCTCAATGCAACAAACTGCACAATGATCATGCCCATGAACAACTGCAACGCCCCATGTAACTGAATAAAAGTGATTAATAATGAAACGTCCGTTTTGAATTCTCCACTCCGAAAAAAAGAAGTATTTTCATATATATTCATCGAACTCACTTTCACCCGGAAGTCACCCCAAAGTCATCATTCATGCTTCCTTGTATATCTACATATGGTACACCGAAAAATATCTCCACAAAATTCATTTAAGACAACGTACTAAAATAATTCACTTTTACTCAATGTTACTTCAAACGGAAACGTAATCAAATCAAAACAAACAAGATAATAAACGTATTGACAACACAAAGACTACGAAAATATTTTAAAACAATGATTAACCTTAACCTTTCAAAGTTTAAAATTGAAGGAAACCTGTTCTATTCGCTACTTTTTATTGTAGATATTTATGACTGAAGGGTTACTATTTCTTAATTTCTTGCTTATTAGAGATTGAAGTTTCTCATTTATTTGTATATGTGCTTGTGCGGTGTGGTTTTAGTATGCCCTGTAATTTCATTACTTCCTGTTCTTGAATTTCAATCTGGAACAAGTGAGAAATGGCAGATAATAACAAGAATGATTAGTGATTTTGTGTTGTTTTTTTATGTCAAATTCGCTTTTGGTCGTTCGTTTTAGATTTAGATTTATTCAGTCAAAAAAAACCAGTAAAAATTGTGTGTGACGTAGGGGGGAGAATATTATCTGCGCACGCTTCCTTTAGTTCCAGAATCCCTTCCCGTCATTTAAATTATAAATAGTTGAAAGATGAGTAGACGTATAACATAAAAGTTGTCCACGTGAATTTTGTCCATGATTATCTTCGTTAGGCCAGTTCTTGTACTAAATGCCTGACTTCTGATAGAGAAGCTTAGATGTGATAAAAATGTGTTTTAGAGTTATCTGGGGGGTTTTCTCCTTAAAATTTCTATAATCTTACTGGATATTCGAACTAGTGGATGTTTCTTCATTTTGTGTCAAGTATTTAGAGTCTATATTGTCTCTAAACGTGACTTTTGATCGCCAAAATGACTTTTGATCGTCTTCTTGTCATGACTTGGAAAAGAAAAGATTGTAAGCTACTTTACCAGCTACTTTACCAGTTGCTTTACCATTATGACTCAATTCCCTTTGGAAATAACGAAATTACCATTTGTCTGCTTTTATACCATGTCACACTTATCCTAGTGACCCAAGAAATAACTACTTGCAATCCTTCTGGAGTACTTTTTTCTCCCAAATCAATCGTCTATTCATAATCACGTGTCTTTTAACTAACTTTTAGTTTCTCCTTTACGTTCTGTAGTAGCTTTAACTTCGTATTCTTAGTCTCTCTAGCATTTTGAAATTGTGTATCTGTAAAGGTGATAATATTTTTATTGAATTTCTTAGGATACTTTTCTGATCTGATTTTCGCTGTCAAATTCCGTTTCGTTTTTACTGTAAATTACATATATTCTTGTCCATGCAATTTTCGCATATTCCTGCTCCAATCATTTGAACCTTTTTAGAAAATGTTATACATTTTGATTTACAATAAATTGTATTTCTAATTCTTATTATGTATTTATATTAATTTGAATTTATTTTCTTCACAACATTTTTCAAATTGTTTCCAAATATAATTCTTCTTATTAAATGGTTATTTGGTTACGATATTTCACCATTAGACGTCAACTAAACTTTATTCTTAACTCTTCGCTTCCAAAGACCTGACAACAAGAGACGCATAAGAGAGTACAGTGAATAAAAGAACCACACATTTTCGCTCCGTTTATAACAAAAATAAGGTGCAAAAATTATCACCTCCTAGGAACTCAGTATCAATAACTCGTAATTTTACTCGTTTGCCCGTGTCTTAAGTAACTAATGATAAGCAGAAATCTATTCAAATTAAAGCAACCCCAGATGTCTATCGCCATATCGATTTTGCACTCGCTGTAATAACATTTTTTACCTTTTTGTTATCGACAGTAATTATTTTACGTCCATAATAGCTTGGGAGTATCAATATAATATTAAAATGAGTCGTTTTGGTAATGTTTAAATTCTGTAATGTCGTTTATTATTAAAATTTCTGTGCTGAAAAGCAGCACAAGAAACTGAGAACGTGTGTGGAAGCAATTTCAAGAATTTTGTGAAGAAAGACAGTGCAAACTACAAATGAAGAAAATACACATTTTAAATAATTGCGAAATTAATATGTAAACATTTAATGGTGAAGTGTCCAAAGAATATGCTGTCAAACTACCTTCTGTATTTCATAAATGTTTTTCTAATTAGTTTTGTTATATTTTTTAAAAAAGTTTGTTACCATAAAATTGATACATAGTTGAATCATTTTCTGTAATTTCCTTGGATATATTCCAGAAGGCAGTCATACATCAACCTGAAAATCCATATTATTTTCCTTTCTGTTTCTCAATTTAGTCTCTAGTTGTACAGAAAGAGTTACGCAACAGAAAATATATTACTTAAAACTTAATATCTACATCCGAATGGCTCAAATATGCAAGAAGCCGAAAAAGAAGCTTGTTTTTCATCTACAGCACTTTAAATTCCTGCAGTATTCACTCATTACATTAAATCATTTTAAACTGGCTTTATTTTTTTGTCCCATGAACTTCAAGGTCATTAGCAAAAATATATACAATTCTTTACAGTGTATTAAATAAATTTACATCTATTAGAAATTTTAAAAACATTATATACTAGAGATGTTTCAGTGAGTAATTAAGTCACCGTTGTTATTTTTTTCATACGCTATCTATAACTGACAAACTAAAGAGATGTATTGCTAAAAAACAAAATATATTCTGTTGCATCAAGGGTCAGGTAAATGAAAAATCAGATACGAATATGGGTACAAAAATCCTAAAAGAAAGGATTCCCAAACCACTTAGATAATTGAATGGTAGGATGATTGTTCAAAGGAAGGTTTGCGAGTGCGCCTGCGGGACCAGATCTCTTGTGAAGCGATGAGGTGCAGGGGGGTAGAAGAAAGGAGAAGTGAACAGACTGGTTTCCACTCGCACCAACCTCGTCCGCCAGCAGCCGCAGTTCGCGCGCTACCCGCTCCATGGCCGACGCGCAGCACACGCGTCTCGTCGCCGTCGCCTGGCGACGCTTCGCATTTGTTGCGGCTCTACAATTCCTTGCTCATTTGTCGCTTCTCTGGCACGGAGGACTGTTATTCATGTTACGTGAACTAGGACTCTCGGAATATCTATTCCAAATAATCATATGTTTTCTGGATAATAAGATTCTTCGCAGTAAAAATAAACAATACCCCATCCCAACCGTCCGCTATTCTTCTGGCGTCCCTCAAGGTCTCACCAACACTCTTTGATATCTTCGCGGCAGATATTCATCACAGTCTATCAAATTTTGCTACGGCTCTCTATGCTCATTATACAGCTATATTCACGTCCAACGACACAATCTCAGACGCAGAGTGACCGGCAACAAAATCTAAATACCTTTTGTGATTAGACTGAAAAATAGTTCTTACAGTTAATTCCCCAAAATGCAAAACCAAATTTCTCATCTTGCGAACATTAATATTCCCTCGCCCTTTACCAATAAATAATATTTACCCGACCGCAAGGGTCTCTTCGAATAAACCAATTAAATATCCAGGTGTCCTCCTCGACACTATGCGATCGTAGGCTTCCGCGGCCGGAGTCAATACATTCTTGGCTATCCGGGATGAGCCGCGTCTCGGTCAATTGTGCTGACGTTTCGGCCATCTTGCTGTGACCTTCTTCAGAGATATACTGCTGCAGTATAGTTCTGAAGGTCACAGCAAGATGGCCGAAACGTCAGCACAATTGACCGAGACGCAACTCATCCCGGATAGCCAAGAATGTACTCCTCGACACTAGTCTCACATGCAAGCCTCAGATTATTCATAGACTAAAACGTATGGAGTCCTACTAAAATTATATCCGTTAATTAACAGAAAACCATATCAAAACATAGAAACTTTTCTGCAATCTCAATAAATCAGCCATAAGACCTTTGACATTTTACGCAATCCCAATCTGGGGAGGGGCCACTCCTTCCGTTCTGAAACCCTTGCCAACCTTCCAAAATAAAGTACTACGCAAAATTGGTATGTACCCAACAGTCAACGCCGTGGAGAACTGTTCATTGAACCAATTACTAATTACATTTCCTGCCTGTGCTCCAAAATATTTCCTAACCTCCAAATTGCCCCTTGCACCACGCAATTTACTCTCGCGTTGCACTCAATAGAATTAAATCCCTCTTACATCCAATTTTATAACATTAATAACTTTCAATTTCATAACATTAACAATTATCTTACAGATACCTAGTGGGGATGTCCTCGCACAAAATTAGGGCTAAGGTGCGCTCAGTTGCGTTTACTCATGCCTTCGGGAAGTAGTAGTGCATTCATCCATTGTATAACATAAATATAAACTTCTCACCTGTAAAATGGCAATCCCACTGATCACCTTAAATACATATTTTTAAATACATTACTCTCTCTTTCTCTTTCTTTCTCTTTCTCTTTCTTTCTCTCTCTTTCTCTCTTTCTCTCTTTTTCTCTCTCTTTCTCTCTCTTTCTCTCTTTCTCTCTCTTTCTCTTTCTCTCTCTTTCTCCCTCTCTCTCTTCCTCTCTCTTTCTCTTTCTCTCTATTTCTCTGTCTCTTTCTCTCATTCTCACTTTCTCTCGCGAGAAACGCACGAGTAAGCTAATAAAGTTATATGTAAAGTAATACAACACCTGTAATTGTTGTTGATGCCAACCAAGTTGTTGATGCAACTATAAATAACTTCAATCTAAAAATTATATAATCAAAATTATGAACAAATATTTTATGTATGTTAAAGCAGAATAAAATAAACTACCATACACAAAGAAATGAACAATTTGAAAAGTCATTTTGTAAGAATTAAAGAAAAATAATGAAATTCTGGGTTGGCAAAGTTGTCTCTATTTCTCCAAGTTACCTGGTTGTACATTGTCAAGTAACAATTTTACGTTTAAATGCAACATAAAATGAAGATCAAGTAGTGAATCAGAAAAGGAATTATAAACTGCATTAATCAATGTCGTTTTTATTTAAGTTTCATTGCATGGGCACTTTTGTAGTAACAAAAGTTTTGCGTAAACGGCCGGGTTCTCTTTTTTCAATATTGCCGGGAAAGAAGGTAATGTGTTTTTTATAATATGAAAATAATATTCTTATCAAATCAACTATAGATTTCCATTATTTCCAAACCTGCGAGCAACCAATAGAATCGGGGGAGGATGAAACAAAGTGATTTCTTTGAAGCTATTTCTCAGGACATACAATACATAAATTGCTACTGGAGAATCGCGTTTTGAAAAACCCGAGGATAAAAAGTGATAAAATTTTAGAACAAATAATATGGGAAAAAATAAGGAAAAATCTTAGGACACACTAATTGTATATTTACTGGAGATTCATGTTTTGATTGTATAAATTGAACAAGAACACTACAAAATTGAAGTTATACAATAGACAATAATTCATTTACTCATTCTGTATTCACCAAAAAAACATAATTCTTAACAAACAGCATAAATATCTATTACCTTTTCACGTGCGTAAAGCGTGCGTTCCACAGGGAAATCCCCACGCCGTCTAACACGCACTTGGCGACGCCATTGTACGCTCCCGCGTCGCTCCCGGGCTACAGCTGTTTGGAGTTTGTTTGGTCGCCTACGCAAGATCAGCCGTCTTCAAACAGCATGGCACTCCTCGGTGTGGGCCACGACTGTGGAATGTTGACGTTGCGGTGCCGGAGCAAGGGAGTCAGGAAATCCCGCGTTTCCCTGTGTCTTTGCTGCAAGCACAGACTGTCCGATGTCCGGATGGGAGGTGTTACAAACGGAAGTTCAATAATTTGCAAGAAGCTTTTAGTGATGTCAAAAGTCGCAGTGTTCCTTCTTCCGAAAAGCAAACAAGTTGGGCATGCCAATTTGTAACCAAAATGAACCTTTCTAATTAATCAACCATCTTTAACTCAACTTATTTTATCATTCCCCAAGCTGGTTAACCTTTTTTATGATTTTTTAAATTTAATTTTCCCTGCTATGCTCGTAATTTAACTGCTTTAATAATTCATAATTTGACTAACTGCGTTTTTCTATTAAGATCTAGCTTGAGTTCGACGTATAACATACGTTACCTTACCTGCTGCACGTGGATGTGTGACTGTACAGAAATCACGATTCCTGAAACTTCTGTGGAATTTACTACCTGCTGAGTTAATGGCAATTCAATGAAATATTAGCCTTTTATTTTCAAACAGCAAATAACATTTATTGTAACATTCTAGTAACATATCTTGAGCTCGTCATTAATTCATGATTCTATGGACTTTAAACATTATTCAACCGCACGGCTTCGAGACAATTTGAAAGTTTAATGGAATGTCTTCTCGGATGCCGCCATCTTCTTCAAAAGGGGACGTCCTGGGTCTTTTTGTGGTGTAATTTATGCACCTAACCGAGCGTGTAAACTTGGAATGTCACCCGACTGTTGCTAGTTATACAATCCGCTATTCGGAAAATAACATCTGCTCTAATATGTATTATCGCGTCGTGACTTTCCCTCAGTAGGCTTCGGGTGAAACCTCTATTCGCGACTACTATTTCCTTAAAATTAATTATTTATAATTCCCGTTTCGGAACTGACCTCATATATAAACCCACGAACACGAAGTCTAAATATTTTTTTAAATGCAAAATTCATACACGACAACAAATGTAACTATTATTAGAATAATGCAAACATTTACCCACTTAAAACTCAAATAAACAATACTACTTAGCCTATACAATTATGGATTAACCAAACAAACCTTTACCCACAGCATAAATCAATTATCTCAAAATTGCAATTTCATAATGTTCATACCATGTGAACTGCTTGGACGCTTCCCTGAGACTGAGAATTCGCTTCCTTCTGCCAAATCCAACCATTCAACGCCCTCCCCTAATCAATTCCATGTTAATGACACCAGGCCGTGCCGAACCTCGTCAACACAATTCTCGTCTAGCATCCAGCATGGCGCCTAAATGTTTGTACTGCGTTGCGATGCTACGCGTGTTACATTCTAGATACATCCATTACGTGGTATTGCACTCGTGTGACATTCTGGTACGTCACAATAGGTACATTATATAACAAAACTGTTGAAAAAGATGCCTCAGTTTACAGTTCATAATTTTTTATGAATATCACATCGTAATTCAAAATAGCTATTTTTTCTACAAATATGTTTTTTGAATTGTATGTTTACAGAATTTAAATGCAAAGAAAAACGGTTTGAGGGTTTTAAAGTTTGTAGAGCTCAAACAATTAATAAGCATTCTACTCAGATTGTGGAGAGACACACAGACGTAACAACGGGCATCATGGTGTGGGAAGCCAACGGATATGCTTTCAAACCACCTTTAATAGTGCTACTGCACACGTTGACGGCACAGCGATATGGCAAAGACATTCTGGGTCTGCACGTCCCATCCCTATAGGCACAGACCTCTGGAAGAGTGTTCCAACAAGATAATGCACGCCCACACACATCACGTGTTTCTATGGCCTACACAGAGTATGTTGAGGTCCTCCCGTGACCAGCAAGATTTCCCAACCTTTCCATCATTAAACACGTGTGGGATGACATTATAAGGGGACTCCGTCACAGTACCAACCTGTAGAATCTGGAGGAACACTTGCAACAATTGTGGGAGAACTTGCCTCGAGAGAAGATCCAAAGGCTGTTTGACACCATTCCGAACCACATAAGGGCATGTATTGCAGTCAGAGGAGGTGCGACGCCTTACTGACCTGGCGCCAATATTCCTCCAGTAATTCCCAACATATTTGTCCCTTTTATCCCATAATATAATTAGTTAAATAAAGTCACATGATCTTTGAGCATATCTAGTTTCATTCACTTCCAACCACTTCTTCTGGGTGCATCACGTTTTTCTCAGGCAGTATACAATATATTTTTGCTACCCTAATGTAATCTACACCTTTCATTCCAACGTTTCACCTAAATTGCATCCTTTGTTTGGTCATTTCAACTTTGCAGCTTCTTTAACTTTGTATTTTCTTCCTGAAATCGTCACTCAACTGGCGGGGTGCGAGTTACGAGCGTCAAGCTTTGTCAGCTGAGCTTTCCGCTCGTGATGTCGAGGCAAGCGGAAAGCTGTCGTTTTCGAAAAAGGAATATTTCTTGAGAAATAACTAAAACATCGTGTGATAAATATTTAATAAACTTATGTGGGTGACACCAGACATTATCCAATATTTTATAGCAGTAACCTGTGGGCAGTAATCAAGCCTGTAATGAAGCTGTAAAAACGTTTTTCCTGTAGGTCACGAATATCTCATAAGTGACGTCATGGGCGTAAGAAAGGCAGCTTCATTAGTGGATGCACAATGCAATTATTATTTAAACGCGTGCATTACAATCGTTCACTGAGGTCTCTTCGTGGCATTCTCATCCGCTTTTTCTAAGTATAACGACTCCTTTTACTTCATGCACCGCTGCTCAGATATAGATGCTCCCCTCTGCTCACTATTCACTAACAGCGTTTCTTTCTCACCATTTCCGATTCGCGTTGTTCCGTTTTTACAACTTCAGCTTCCGCCATTTTGGTGTTTTTCTTAAACTTGCAGGGCAAAATGTTATGTTTTCCAGTAAAGGCACTTTTTTGTTAGATGGATTTTATTTGGTGTTTCTTTGTTCATTTCTCATCATACCCCGCGGAGATTGTAGATAAATGGCTTAGGTTATGGGTTTTGTAGCGACACTGGCTTTTCTGGCACGATTCACTTAAACTTACTACGGGCTGTAAAAATCGGTTGCACTAAATGTGATAAAATTAAGAATGCTAATTTCGGCAAATGTGATCACTGTTTTATGTTAATACACTTTTAAAGTTTATTTCTGAATTCATAGTATTAAAAATTAATAACGATCCTGGTTCATTGAGGACCCCTATTTGCAAAGGTTGGGGGAGAGAATTCCCCTTGTCAGCAATGATCATATTCTTTCATACCTGCGAGTGAACTACTCTATCTGAAACGGCTTCCCATCGAAAGCATCTATATCGAATTTAATGGAAGCAGTGTCGAGGCTTCAAAAGGCACATTTAAAGCCCACTAAGAAGTTGGCATTACTTCATACCTACAAAATGCCACATTACCTTTATCAATGAGTTCTACCCATGCCATCAATATCGATGCTCAGGGAAGCGGACGGTCAAATCAGAGCGGACAGTCAAACAGTTTTTACATCTGCACACGAGGACTGCCGATGGCTTATTATACTTGGCCCAGAGAGATGGAGGACTGGGATTGCTATGGCTCGCCCAAGACGCTCGCCCCCCCCTAGAGTTGCGCTGAACATATTTGCAGATGGTTGAACTCCTGTCCGAGTTTTTACCAACGGACACAAAATACCGCAAAATCACTGAGATTCTACTGGACCTATTCAGAAAAAGATTTAAGAGCTTATAAGAAGAAATGCGCCGATGACAAGGTAGCCACCTGGGAGAAGCTGGGATCCCAAGGGAGATTGGTTAGGACGCATGTAAACAATCCGATTGGAAATGCCTTTTTGAAAGACTGTCATCTTCTGAAACCTGGTCTATTTATCACTGCACTCCAATTGACATCAAATACCGCTGCCAATAAAACTATTCTTAGTAGAGGAAGGTCCAGAGAGGATGTTTACTGCAGGAAGTGCAATACAGAGGTAGAAACCATGAATCACATCCTCTGACAGTGCAGTATTTTTATCAGTATTTTTCACTATGAACGTTGGTATTCAAGAAAAGTAGTAAATAATTGACCATTGTAGAAACGGTATTGTATCAATTTCTGTGTGATATTCATTTTCATCCAAAACTATAATGTGGGTACAATTGCGGGGGAAATATTGTGTATTGTATATTTCGGTAATATCTGTGCCGAGATCGTGATATAGTGCGACCTCGCAATCTTCATCCTATAAATATTGGGCACTCCCACTTACACTTGTACGGACCTTGCAGCAAGAGCCAGGAAGCGAAAGGGAAACCTCCGCTGCAAATTATCCGCGGAGTGAGCGGCGGGTGCGGTGAGGGGGCGGGGCGGGAGCAAAGTGTGGGAGAGCGCCAAAGAGGTTGCGGAGGCGTCGGTGACTAAGATGTACATAAGAACCCTGAGGTCGAACAGCAGAGCATACGCGGCACTAGGCTGCTGCACCTGAAGATACGATGGATCCCGATACAGGGATCTAACGCATAGGGTCGACGATATATCGATTCTCCCTAATTCTCATCTCTCTCATCTCTCTCTCATTTCTCTCTCATTTCTCTCTCATTTCGCTCATTTCTCTCTCATTTCTCTCTCATTTCTCTCTCATCTCTCTCTCATCTCTCTCTCATCTCTCTCTCATCTCTCTCTCATCTCTCTCTCATCTCTCTCTCATCTCTTCTCCCTCTCTGCATTCTCCATCTCGATTTTATTCCTCTTTCTCCCTTCTCCCCCCTCTCTCTCTACCCCCTTCTTCTCAGAATCTCCCTCTTTCATTTTTTATTATTTTTACCTTCCCGTATACGTACGTATATACGGAGTTATTAGTATACGTTATATAGGGAAAGTTATCTAATGCTGCGGAAAATCGGTTTCGAGATTTCAGCGGAAATACACGTTGTGGGATCCCCTGTGTTCTTTTTGTTGTTTTTTTTCAAAAAGTTCTTCCATCCGTCTGTCCGTTCGTTTGGTGTCTGTAAAGCGCCTAAACCACGTGAAGGTTTTTTTCCAAATTGAGAAACCCCTGATTCATTTGGCCTAGTTGAAACTCTGCGATTTTGAAAATCATTCATAAGTTTTTGGGGTACTTTACATGAAGGCCCTCGGACATTTTCAAAATTTTCCTCAGAAACTGCTCCATTTATTTTCTTTAAATTTCTTATATGAACAGAGTAAAATGCACGATACATGTAGCATAGACACTCTGAAATTTCGATCATTACAAATGTTTTAATTTTTATCGGTGCCTTCCTACAACCACAAAATTAATTAAGATAGAGATTTTCCTTGCACATAAATAAAATTTGTTCTCCATAGTGAGTGGTATCATTAACGGTCATGTCCATTTTTTGAAAACTTTAGTAGTTTTCCTACAATATTGCGTACAAAAGATTGCAATTTAAAAGTTCTAAAACCAAGATTTTCTCAAAAAAGGATCTACCTTTTTTCTTTAAACTTTTGAAATGGATAGTGTAAATGTACTCTATAAATGACATAGACATCAAATTGCTCTATTCTTTTGTTTTTTGAAAATTACAAAAATGTAATTGTATTGACTTGTCTCTCACGTCAATATTATTTACACAAGCGTTGCTTTGTTCACATTATTATATTTTTGAGTACATGTGCTTTAAATATGTGTCAAATAAAGTTTGTCAAAAACTCGAAAGTTTTCTTGTGAAAAGAAGCTCAAAATTCCGCTTTTCAGAAACGCTCAAACGCCATTTTTGCAAAAATGTCTCCATATTTTCTTCAAACGTTTCGAACGGATTGGAACCTTTCCATCTGACGTAAAGTTCATTTCGGTGTATATTTTTTTTAATGTACACTAATGTAATTTTTTTTGAAAGATCCCTCATGGTTTTAAAATGCACATTTCAAGCGATTTGCATTCACTATTGCATTGTTACGGTAATTATTTGAAATGCCATCATATGAAGTTTTTCGGAAACTCCATAGTTTTCTGCGAAAGGAGGTTCAAATTTCGCATTTACAGTACGCGGTTAAAAGCCAGTTTTTTTAAAAAGCGGCTCCAAATTTTTAATAAAAAATTGCTATTTAGGACGGTGCTTTAATTGTTCTATTATAATATTTAAAACAATATTTCGGTTCTACTATTAGAAAACCGAAAAATTAAGAAATGTCAAAAAAATGTACTGTGTTGTGGCGATAAATGGCATCTGACATAGTATGTGGCACGTCCGAGTAGCTAGCCGAGACCAAAGGAATAGAAAACTAATACGGGAAATCTGTGCCATTCTGTAGCACTACTAGTTATTATCTCCCCACTTTCTCTCCTCTCTCTCTCTCTTCTCTCTCTCTCCTCTCTCTCTCTCCTCTCTCTCTCTCTTCCTCTCCTCTCCCTCTCACTCTTCCCTCCCTCTCTCCCACTAACGTTCCCCGACTTTCTCACTCTTCCTCTCCCTCATTATCCCTTTACCCTCCATTATCCTTTCTCTTTCTCTTCTCCCTCTTCATTCCTCTCTATCTTTCTTCTTTCCAACTCTCCTCTTGTCTTTCTCCATTTCCATTTCTTTCTCTCCCTCCCTATCTATTCCTTTTATGCCTCTCTCGTCCACACTATCTCTCCTCTTTCCCTTAATATTTTCTTCCTCCTTCACACATTCCCTCTCTGTCTGTCTGTCTGTCTGTCTATCTATCTACCTATCTATCTACCTATCTATCTATCTATCTATCTATCTATCTCTTGCTCTCTGGGTCTCTGCGTCGCGATACGATAAAACTTCGGCCACATATTCTCGGACTTGCAAAGCTGCCGAGTCTTTTGAGATATTAAGGATGAGACCATCCATCAGTCTCCCGGCGTCACCTTCCTTAACAATGGTGGAAGACTAGTTGTGGAATGTAGAATCGCGCAAGGTTGCAGGCCCGTTGTTTAAAAGAACTAGTCGCTCATTCGCGTGGAATGAATCGAAGGATACGTCTCAATCTATTAGAGTAGTCAACATCGGTCAGATAGTAGTGACGTATGCTATTTCGGATTATTTTAATGTATATTATGTAGTTGAATGAAATTGTTTGCATCCTCCTTATTTTACATTTTGCAACACGATCTATATTACCTTATTTAATGGAAGTAAAGCGGTTTGTTTCCAAAACTCGATTGTCATTTGAAAAGTATTTTGCTTTGGTCAGTTTGCTTCTTGTGTAAAGTGGTATTTTTATAAAAGTTATGATTTGAAGGATTCCAGTTTGACATTGATGAGTTTTAGAGATGAAATTTATCGAAATCTTTCAAGTTTCGTCCTCAAATTTGCATTTATACACGTTCCATTTATACATGTTTTCTCTATCTCAAATAACGAGTCTTGTCGGATATAAACTATTCACTTAATTTGCTATTGAAATCAGATATATGAATATAAGTTCACAATTATATTTTATAAAACTAGTGAATATTGCTTAAGTTTTATATTACATTTTCAGTGATATTGCTTATAAATCAATATCTCAAGAGAAAAATCAGAACTAAAATATCTCTATAGTGTTCTTCTGTAAATCATTCAAAACGAAAATTATTTTGAATTATCAGCTCTTAGGGTCTATATTAGGCGTTTATGTATCTGTTATATTAAAACTTTGTTTTTTGTCATGGCTTTCGTATCAATAACCCTAATTTCCGAAATGGGAATTAGGGATATTAATAAACCGATATTTTAAAGCGTTCATGAAGTAGATATTTAAGAAAAAGCGTTATGATGAACAAACGACGTAAAATCCTCAATGCTATTGTATTTTATCAGTATTTTACAATTAAATTAACTAATTAGCGTAACTACAATGGACTTTTGGAATAAACTTTCGTTTGTTTGTTTTTGGCTATTTTTTGTTGTTTTGTTCGCATAATGAAACACCGTAGACAGTTTAAATAGCGAATATGTGATATATACGTTTGAAGCCGCTACAGCTTTCCATCCGCATCTCTTTTGCGATTCTCTTTCCAAATATTCCCTCTCCAACTCAAAATATTATTGGGCGGACAAGATTAAGCAAGACTAAATGTGAGGTTATTTGTTTCATAAAAAGTTAATTCAATATTAGACTCTCGGAAAACATTAGTATATTTTATACCTGGCTGTTTTGTGTATGCATTTTATTTGCATTTATTTCTTTATTTGTGTAATTGTATATAATTAACGACATACCTATATGAGGGTACATGTTGGTAACATGTAATAATAACTGCTTTTGCATTTAGTTAAACAATATTTGGAGCGACATTTTGGGTACTTGAACCCTTCAATATTTTTTATCACCTTCTCACAGTATATAACTACTTCAGGGGTTCAAACTATTTAGGGTAACATGTTTACTAATGCAGTCATATTAGGCAATACTAAATAAAACGAATGCATACTTATATTAGACATTTTTATCATAAAACGAAACAAATTTCAGTTTTGCCCGATGTCTTACATTTCCTAGATCCGAAACTGCTGCAAATAGAAAGTTGACCGATGCAAAAGGCAATAGGGAACAGTATGGAGCGATGAAGGTCCGTTTTAATGGCTGACGATGTGCCCATTTCAATGACACAGCGATGAATGGAGATAGCGATCGTGCTGGCAGCCCTGTTAGTCGCAATGAATCCGTCAGCGGGGAAGTGGTAATCGGCGTGAATGTGCACAATCCCGGAGCCTTCCTTTCGAAGAAACGCGGGGAATGACGGGGCGAGAGACGTCATGAAATGAATGCCCAGACCTGTAGAGATTCTGCTGTACAAAAATGCCCTTCATGGGTGTATCAAAGATGTGCATTTGTGCATAAAGACACTGTTTTCTGTATATACTCGGCCACATATTGCTTGAAAGTATTTTAGAATTGATAAACCGTAGTATGACGGTGGAGATATTTGTAAAAGAATAAAGGTGAAGCGGAAATGTACGGAAATGAAACACCAAATTAAAAAAAGAAACGAATACCATAGAATAAAAAAAATGACCATACTTTTAAGCACAAAGACATTTTACAAGTAAAAACCTACTTTGTTTTTGTTTTATTTCTTTTAATAGGATTTAATACATTTGTTGTATATTTTATTGATCAGTAAATAGTAGTTATTTTGAACATTCAATACAAAACCATAGTATTCACTGGCCATACCAATCTCAATGCTGTTGGTTATTCTAGTCATATGCCTGATTAGGATTTCCCTCTTTTTCACGTAGCCCCTCTGGATTTATATAATAATATTAAGGTGAACCTTTGTATTGAAATTCTGTGGGGCTTTTGATCAATTTTATTTGTAAAACATTCATTAGAAAATACCGTAGTACGACAGAAATATCATGCCATTAAATATTGAATGTGGCCTAATATATGTGCTGTAGTATAACCAATGAAATTATTCCAAAAATGTTATAATTTATTTATTTATTTCAATGACCACACCAATTATCCAATTATCATCCTGTATATAAGTTTAAATTTAGATCTCCAATAAAACAATTTCAATATCACAATTATACAATAATATAATACAACACTGTTCACATAATTAACTTGTTAATTCGATCTCAAATTTCCAACATAATAACAATACCCAAAACATAATAATATACAACACAATAACAATATACAAAACTTAATCACTTGATAAAATATGTATTTTATTAATTTTCGCGTGGTCGAGTTTGGGAGATTTATTATTTCATTTAAGATGTAAGTAGTGTCTAAGCAGATCTAACTGTAACTAATGAGACATAAAATTCAATGTAAAAGTACGTGCAGCAAATGGTATTCTCCCCAACAAATTAAATCTTATCAATGACATTTAAAGTACAGTTGATTGCACATATAACGTTTACATATTCATTAAATCAAAGAAAAAGTATTTACATTTATTCAAACTTATCTTATGCGGCTGCAGAGGGTCAATGGCAAAGCTATAATACATTTTTAATAAAAGTTCAAGGAAGGGTAAAATTTCCTTAATATAAGATGTAGTTACGCCATCCATTAACCCCAATGTTACCAAGGAGTCAGGTTTAAATTTTTTTATGAACCTGTAACTCAATGATATTATTGATGGTGAATTTTTTTTCAAAATATGATGAATTTTTTCTCAAGAGTTTGTTAGAATTTTGTTAGTTTTTGGTTGTGAGTAAAACTATCGAAACTATTTACACGAAAACTGAAAATTCATAATACGTGTTCCAATTATTAGTAGTATTTTAAGAACATAGTTAAATAATTTTCTATATTATGAAGATAAGTTGTCTTTTATTTGTCATAGAAATGGGGTGGTCACTAATATAAAATGCAAATTTTGTTGTGAAATCTTTTTGAAATTGTTGAACAAAACATTTTGTTGTTTAAATTTGTAAACATGAATATTTTTTACTCATTTTTATTAATTCGCCAAAATATATAATACTTTTATAGAAAAAAATTAATCTGTGAATCCCCCATCCCCTGGAGGGGGAAATACATGGGACCATTATTATACCTTAGCTTTGATAGATTCTTTGGCGTGATAGAAGTAATCCGAATTGCCTCAGAAAGCTTTGATTCACACAGTTTTACATAGGGAGCTAACAGTTCAAGCACTCCACATTCTAAGTTCGAAGGGTACTTTTATTCTTTTTTGGAGTCTAAGTGCACACTGCATACTTTACATGAATTAAATTGAGGCTCTTCCGTGTGTGTTATGAAAATTCAAAACCATGGAATAAGATACGTCGATTGGCAATGGTCAAAATATATCTTCTGAAATCTCCTGGACAAAATGCACATGACGAAAAGGCATCTCATTTACTCTGAAAAATAAAGTATTAAAATGATAGTAAAGAATTATTTTTTGTGTAACTTAGACTTTTTTGACATTCATACCAACGTTTAAAAATATCTCAAGTAACAGTTTTTCACAAGATGACAACTCCATTCCATTGGAATAAATTGAGTGTGGCATATGATTGCGATTTGTCATGAATAATTCATATAGGTAACAATGCTTAATTGAAGCTTGTGTGGATTCAGCGAGAAACATAAATGTAAGCGAAACGATCCTCGCAGTTGCAAAATAAATACACGGCGAGCAGAATGGAAGAAAATTTAAGGGCAGCGTTGGATAATACGCAGAAGCGCCTACAGTATTTTCTACAATTGGCTGACTCAAAATAAGTGACTAAGCATAAGATCACATGCGAGAACCAAACACTCCTCTCGAAAGGAAGGCTAATGGAAATGCCAGACCAGACACACACCCAACAGCGGAGTACGATTAGCCAAAGTTCAAGAATGATGAGTGTGTTACCTCATAAATAAGGAAATAATGTCTTGCGTAAGATTGTACAACAAATGCTCCATATACGATTTGTACATGTTCCTCTAGAAAACTAATATTCTAGATATAAAATATTAAAATAGCTACGAGTTTGCTCATAGTTATGTTTTATAATGTTAGTGTTTTTTATTCTTGTTCTACGATATTTAAGAATATTTCTGTAGTACGAGAATTTACCATAATGATGTTCTTCATGTATAGAAACTTTAATGTTTCCACTCACTAAATGTAATACAGAATAACCAAGTAATGTAAAGTTTTGGGTATAGTCAGTATGCAGTGTAATGAATTATCACTTCAAAAACCTTCTTAACGGAGAAAAAACCAAAGTGTTTTTTCAATACATTTAAAATTTAATCTTATTTCAGATCTTCTTAACGTCTATAAAATTCAAAAAACTTAAAAACACAATCCGAAAAAGTCGTTTAGTTAGAAAAGATGTTTAGATAATAAACCTAATTCCACAAATTTTTAATATTTTAGTATTTGAATAAATTTGAGAATTATTGAAAATCAATTATGCTACACTTTTATCTCTCGAATTTTAACTATCGCATGTATTTATATGTTGGCGAACTGGTCGGGCAATGAAGAAATGAAATAGCAGTTAATATAATATGTATTCGAAGCGGGCAGAGTGTCTGTGCCTGGGAACAGAAGGTACCGAACGCTTCTGAGTAGTTCAGTGAGATTAAATGGTTATATACGTAAAATGAAATACGTATGAATAATGCGTGAAATAAAATTAGCAAGTAATAAGTAAATAACATTATTTGCGTTAAAAAAGAATTGTTCTAGTAACTTATGCCGCAGTGCTACATAATAGCTGATAAAATAGATTTAAATTAAAATTAAGTTAGTTTTAGTTATAGTTAGTTATTAAGAAAAGACACTCCCTCTTAACAGCCTAAGGCAGCAGCGAAACCCAAATCACGAAAATAAATTCCCACCTCCTGACGAGTACTCTGGAGGGGAAATTGAAAGAAAAAAAGAAATGCGGAGGCTGCTCCCGAGACCTTCCTCCTCCGAAGCAGACGCTGGGCGTCGCTCCGTCTGCTCCTTCGCCAGAGCTCTTTTATACCTTCACTCGTCCCCGAATCGTCGCAG
>BOPP01000110.1:4063141-4088079 GCA_017312745.1 Gryllus bimaculatus
CACCCCCCACTCCGCCCTCGCCCCCGCCGTGCATTGTAATGGAGCATAAGGGCGAGGAAATTGCAACGCTCGGAATTAAATACGTAAGAACGAGTGTTCGGCCGGCGGGCAGCTATTTAGACGGGGCGGAGGGGGGGACGTAGGGGATGGCACAAGTATGGGGGCGTCGGCGGCGGTGGAGAACAAAAAGGCGGTGGGAGAGGGGGATGTGGTGGAGGTAACGGGAATGCCACCAGCGGTGGGAACGTTGATAGAAAGGTTTCGCGAGGCAAGGACGGTAATGACAGTAGTAGAAAGATGGAAGGGTTAACGACGGAAAAGAATATCGAAGGTAACGGTGCAAGAGGAAGCACAATATAGTAAGAACGTCATAAAAATTGGTGTCATGGATAACGATACATCAAGATTGGTAACAGAAAGAGAAAGGGAATTTTAAGTTATTTACGACCGTAAATATATTTTTCGAATGGTGTAAATTAATTGGTAATGAGTAGTACTATGTAATATTATGTAATGAGTAGACCATTCACAGGACATTGGTCTGTTGTCACAGTAACGAGACCAAATTAAGACAATAATGTAAGTCGAAACATTGAGAATGATTGGTGCCAAAAAATGGTAATATTGAAAGACGTGAAGGGGATAAGCGACGATAAAAGAAATAATATAATAACATATACAATTTTTGGAAGAGACAGCGGACACAAATAACATCTCCAAACAGTCACGAAAAAAATGTCACGATATACTGAACGTAATAGACTGAGATCGGGAGAGTCACAAGGGTTTTTCACACGAGAGACAAAAGAAATGGTGGAGGAGCATGAGTGAGGAACCACGTGAGCAGTGGGGGAGCAGGGTTGAAACGGGTGAGGGGTGAGCACCTCGCAACCTCAAGAGAAGGAGGCAGTGACGGAACTCACGAAGGCACAGGTGACACCGCAAGTACTTCTCGGGTCACAAGACCATGTTTCTCCCGACTCCAACCCCTGAAAAAGATACATTGTTGTTTGGAAGATTTTATTGTTAAAAATTGAAAAATCAAATTTCGCAAACGGTATTTAGATTTTTATTTCCTTAAGGGTTTAGCGAGAATTATATTTTAACTTATAATATTAGCACACATGAATAAGACCTTTTTCAAAAAGTTTCAGGTTAAATGTACTGTCTACTTCATTTTAAAAGAAAATGATTCATCTTCCTTAGGCCAAACTGGTTGGGTGGGGGGAAACAAAAAAGATGGGGGGACCAATTTCAGTTCTTGTACGAGGTTCCCAAGTTTCTAGTGAAGACTCTATAAACACAGGCGCATCTTCATAAAATTTTCTACAATAATATACTAATTCTTGACCAACCCACACAAAATCATCTTAAAGCTTTTTTGAGATACGTTTTATAGTTGAATATACGTTGCCTGAGTCTATAAAATTCTGGAGCGGGGAAATGAAGATTCGAAAACAAAAAGCTCTTTGATTTGATGATTGAATTATATTTAGCTTGAACTGAAATGAACAAAGAAAATAATAGATTTATGAAAAGAAAGAGATTTTCTGAAGATCACCGTTACTTCCCTTGTGAAACAATGAGATATGACAATCTATATTTTCACAAAAATCTTGCAAAGAAAAACAACTAAGTTTGCCTCGAAATCCACCGAAGACCCTAAAGTAGGCATCAAAATTACTGAAACAGATGCCATTCAGTACCAGATAAAAATAAGACACGTTATAAATAAGCTTATATACTTATTAGGCACCCCAATATACCAATTTTTTTATTTATAAAATTATACTATAATATTCATAAATAATACACAATAGACTCTTACCTCTCTGAACTAACCGTCGAACAAAATTCACCGTGAAAATTTATGACAGCTAAGTAGAAATGTACTTGAGACTAGAGAAGAAAACATTTCACTGGGGGAAATATAATAACCTGTTCCTTCTTTCATATATTGTAATGTCTAATACCAATGTTTCAGCTTCCTTCCTTCCTTCTCAGTGAGTTGTGTATTTACTTCGTAATATAAATAGACATTCGTTTCATGACCCACTCAAGTATTAAAGGTTTTAGAAACAATGGGAAGTAGGTGACATTTTTTATAAAAATTGCAGCAAGTGACGAAACAGAAAACAGACTGATGAAAATTATTTTCTTTCTTGCGAAACACAGTGAATGCTGATTGTTGCATTTAGTTTTAATTAAACTCATTAATATTGGGATACAAGTTGCATGAAACCTTCAAAATTCCCTGTGGTTCAAATTTCTATCAGAAAAATAAATGATCTCACTCAGGATATGCAAATAATTTTTGAAACCTTTTTATAACTCTTACGTTCATTAAACCAATGAATATGCAATAAAATAAATTATTTTTAATGCAATTTACTGTCCAATGATGTGATTTTATGAATTCAATTTAACATTGATCGCCTATTACCTGGACACATATTATAAACGTTTATCCGTTGCTGTAATTATCTGACAAACCTGAAATCCTCCATGTTGAATTCTGCATTACCATTTCTATTTCTATTGTTTTCGGTAAATCAAATAACTCGCAACAGCAAAATTAAGGTTCCAAAGTAAATAACAATAAGTTACTCGTACATTAACATCTTTTAAAAAAGGTATTATCAATTATTTTTCGAATAACTCAAATCTGATATGAAAAAATAAATTGCAAAATATTTGATTTACCAAAGTTAGAGACTTGCTGTACTCGTACTCTCTATCCATATGAATGGAATCGCTGTAAATTAATGTGAAGGTTAAAGAGGATTGCATAAAATTCAAGAAATCTATAAATTTGTGATAATCGAATTATCAAGGTTGCTGTAAAAATAAATAAAAATTGCTGTTAAAATTGAATAAAATCAGATATCAAGAATTTAAAAATTTTGGTGTTTGAATTATGAATGTTGTCGTGTAAATAGAAAAAACGGGACCGAGTACTGCATAAAATTCAAGAATTCGATATGTGTTGGTCTGATTGCCATGTATCTGTATAAGTTAACAGCACAGGCTGAGAGAAATGGAATAAAATCAGATACTAAGGAATTCAAGAAATGTGTTGGTATTTTTGCGATCCCGCTGTAAAAGGAAACCAAACAAGCGAAAGGTTTTGAATATAATTCCAATGCCATACAATTAGAAATACCTGTTCCCGAGTTAACCACATTCGTCGTTAAATAAAATATTGTGTCTAAGAGATTGAATTAAATTGGAAATACCAAAGATATCAAAGATCGAATTATCAAAATTTCTCTCAAAATCGTATACACTCACACACTCACACACGCACGCACGCACACACACACACACATACACACACACTCATACGCACACTCATACACACATCTAAAAAACAATCGAGGTGCTGATTAAAAGGTGGATGTATGTCTAGCTTGATTGATGTTTCCGAGCCTGCCAACTGCTATGGTCATTACTCCCGTTAGGGTAGTTAATGTTTATACGCGTCGATGTAGCGGTGTTCCTCTCCCACTGATTTTCCCTGCAGGTATTTCCCCAATGGGGCACAGCCTCAGCCGGGAGAAGCTCTAAATTTCCGACTGGCCACCCAATGTGTGCGCTAGTGTAGCTTGTAAGTCTGGGGGCAAAGAAGAAGGAAAGATCGCGCATAGTCAATGATCCTTTTGTTACGATACTGCTCCGGTATTCGCCTGGTATTAATTGCATTTAATACGCTTGGTATTGTCGGGAATTAAGGAAAACTAGCGATTAGAGCATCCGGCCACTAGAGTTCTCCTGTGCTCCACAGGCCTCAAACCCTAGTGCGTCTAGCACGAACCTGCTCCGGAGGAGGTCGGTCTGCGCTCTCGGATCCGGTTGAGGCACACAGTGCCCTCGGTGGTCAGCCAGCCCCCTCCCCCACCCTGTTCGTCCTCGCGGTCGGACTCCCGCCTCGCAACCCACCCAACCACCCCCGGCCGGCCAGCCGCCGCCGCCGCCACCACCCGCGAATCTGCCGGCTCGGCGCGGCGCGGCGTCGGGTGGGCCTATATAAGAAGGAGGCAGCCGCCGCTGAGGACATAGTCGCACCGACCGTCGTCGCCATGGCCCGCTCTCTGGTGAGTCCGCTGACCACGCCGCACCGCCTCGCCCGTGCTCCGCTAGAGGCTGCCAGCAGCGCTAGGAGATTCCCTTGGCACTTGCGCATGAACGGCGGCGATATTTTTTAGCTATCTTCAAATACCGATAATTTCATTTTAGTAAATCAGTCTACTCATATAAAAAAATGTTACAATGCAAAATTTGAAAAAAGAATATCACTATTTTTAATTAAAAGGTATTCAGTTCAATCTATATCAATTTCAGATCACTATAATAATTAAATTTGACAATGTATATTAATTTCATAGCGTAGTAAATATCTATTTGTTACCTTCGAGATTTGATGTAAGACTATGTCCGGATGTATATTTTCAAATTTTGTAATTTACTCTTTGTCACTCATTCAAGTTCTATCTTTTCGATTTTGAGCCGCAACATCGAGCAAAAATAGAATACGGTATATTCTATAAAATACATGGGCTTTGGATTTGTAGTTATATCGATAAATCGATATTTTGAAAAAAATGCAATCACTAGCTGGCAATAGTCGAATACTCCTGGCAATTTCATATAAAAAACATTTCTATTAAAATATTTTTGACATCCTCATTTCCCACGTAGTTACCACGACTAATAACATTAAGTTGTACAAAATAATAGCTAAAACAAAAACTTTTGAATGTTGCAGTTTATTCTATCAAGAGTATGATTGCATGTTTATAAATGTCCTTCATCCCTATCATCTCATTAGCAAGTTACTTCATTTCCAACTCAGGTTATAATGCCGTTAATATTATGTGAACTTACTTTAAATCTCATTTTCGAAAGTTTAAAATATGATTTGGCTTCAAAACTGCTAGTTCTGTAAAAAGGAGTGTATGTTTGGTATATGTTTAAAGATTAAATAAGAATTTTCATACGCGAGGAAGGAATCCATTACTCTCTAGTTGGGGACTGAGGTGTCCATTGTGTTTGCAGTGGCAAAGAACGCGTGCGGCGAAATGTTTGTGGCAATTAGCGCGCTCATTAACGCCGGCGATGAAGCATGACCGTTTGGTTTTCGTCGGGGATTTTGCTAGCAGGCAATCGCTGGAGCACCGGCCCGTGTGTGCATTTCAAAGGGCGCAGACTTCTGGAACGAAATTTAACAAACATATTTGCGAACAAAATGATTTATCTTACTATGTTTTAGGCAAGTGCTTTGATTACATCAGTGTATTTCACCTAGAATATAACATCAATTAGGTTTAACTATTTGCTTGTATTATGCAGTAAGTAGATAACTATCCAGCTGCAAATTACTTCCATGTATTGATCTCGCCCTACATTTACTTCATCCATTCAAATAACACAGTAAAGTATATTGAAAGACTAGAGAATATCAAAAACTATTTTTATTTTAGTCTTTGTTTATTATGTTGATTATTGGCTTACATTAAAAATGATTTTTTTCCTCCGTTTCATTTTATCAAAAATTATAGAAATGATGTAATATATAGAAATATGTTAAATTTTACCTGGATATAAAATTAAAATTCAATACTTTATAAATAGATCAAAAATTCAAATACGTAAGTACTATGTTTTACATTATTTCACTTCTTTATTGATTCTTAAGTCTCTAATTCATATGCATGTTTTCGAATTTTCAAATAGTTCGCCATTGCTTACTAATTTTAAAGTGAGCGGCAGCAGACTGGACCCCGGGGTCTATCAAGTCTTTGGGAAGTGGGAATTGCTTGAGAAAACACCCAAGCCTAGTGAATGACGTGACGGTCGCGAATTCCTCCCTCGCCACTGGCAACTTTCAGCTTTGCTGATGGTGGCATCGTGGGGAATGTGCCCTTCTCTTAAAACCCTTGACGCAGCGTCTTTGTGACAGCTCAGCGGAAAGTCATATGACAGTGATATCGCACTCGGCACCGGTATATTCCACGCACTTGCAAATTCCACAAGTCCTCAATTCTTTTTCCGATCTTTTAAACCCATAATTCGTGAGTTTGTTCTAATTCCTGTCCATCACTTTTTACAAAGACAATGATTTGTGTTACGTACTGTAGGTACTTACCTTGTAACATCTCATCGAATCAATTAATTTAAATTTTTTCATCCAGGTCCTTTTTATAAAGATAATCGAGTCTTTACTTTTCTTATAGACAAAATTCATGAAAATTCCACTATATTTTTCTTGAAGAGCAGCTAAAGTGCATTTAGGACCCTTACGAAGTAACCAATCTGAAAATTTGAAAATCTTTAGAACTAGATAATCAGTACACTGAATGTGATGCGAGATTGCGTCCAGTAATGGAAATGGAAAATAGGTGGTCAGGGAAAGTGTTTTTGAGAGGGAAAGAGTCCTTGTCATTACTCGTACTTAATATCCTATTACTGGTTGTGTTGAGAGTTACGTCCGACGCGTTTGTTTGTGTTGGCTTGTCTTGCTAGTGTTGGCGTGCACAATACCAGCATTTGTTTATTATTTGCAAAGTTATCAGTGTTTTATACTTATTTTGAAAGATTTATTAATACCTCGATAAAACATTTTTTTATAAATGCAGAGTGTATCGAATGTATTATACATTTAGTAACTGTAAAAGCAACTAATAACTTAATATCTGCGCTGTCCCGGTTATGCCGCGTCAAAACGTCACCACATTGGCCTTCGACGCGGTGTCACCCGGAGAGCCCAGATCATGGCTCTGGCCGCGGAAGCCTACGACATCATTTAGCAACTAACTGTGTTATTTCGGTTGGTCCTACTAAATGGTCCAATGCGAACGAGGAAAACATGTGTTCCAATCTAACATATCTACTTTCATTGCATCATGTTTATGCAAATTCTAAAATGCTTCCTCAACAGTGTTTGATCGCTGTCCTGTTCGCCGTTGTGGTGGCCACCCTGGCCGCTCCCGGCGGTTTCGGAGGCGGAGGCTTCGGAGGCGGCGGTTACGGAGGCTACGGAGGCGGCAGCTATGGCGGCTACCGAGGCGCCTATGGCGGCGGCGGCTACGGCGGCTACGGCGGGGGCCACGGCGGCTACGGCAGGGGCTTCGGAGGCATCGGCGGCGGATACGGAGGCTTCGGAGGCGGCCACGGAGGGTTCGGAGGCGGCGGCTACCGCGGAGGCTATCATCACGGCTGATTCCTCTCTTTGCGACCCCCTGGCGACGACTCGGCTGCGGCCATTCTCAACCCTCTCACGAAAACACTTTCCAACGCGCGCTTTTTCACTGTAAATATCGACGCTGCGGCACGGCAATAAAGTTGTGTTTGCACGTTACTATGGTGTTAATTTTTTGCTTGTTATATTCCCTGATCCTGTTTCATCTCCGATTATTTTTCAGTATGTAGTTTCTTGAGAGTATTTGCTGTAAAAATGCAGACTTTTTTTACATGTTGTGTGTAGGTATTAGAATTTCTTCTCCTTCCTATGCTGAATGTTTGACACGGAGATACCAAGCTTTCTGACTCAGAGTAGTACATTTTCTTAAAAGGTCTCATGAGTGAGAATAAAGCATACTCAGGAATAACTACTTGGCTGTCCGGAGACGCAGCGTTCTAGTCACAAATGCCAACGTTTCGGCCTCCATTCTGAAAATACCGCCGAAATCTAGCCCCGAGGAAGGTCGCAGAATGGCGACCGAAACATTGGCACCTGTGCGTAGGAAGTAGTTTCTGACTAGGTAACTAGTTACTGACTGACTTCGGAAGTCTACACTCTCATACTAAGCAAGCTTGCTACCTCAAATTTACGATGTTGGGCAATGGCCGATAATACAGTCAAATTTTCTCTGTGCGTTTGTTAGTTACGCTTATATATTGACTATTATTTATAAATTAATCATTATAACAGTGACTAGATAACACATTTTGTTACTGTTTGTGACATGATATACAGTCACGGAACACAACAAAAGAGTTGCGGAGTGAATCATTGTTGCCTACCAACTTAACACCTTAGTGTTACATACGTTAGTTTATTCAAGCAAACGAACGACCTTAGCGGGATCTGACTTTTAATGCAGAATAAAGAAAACGTAAAATAGGTAGAGACGCTTCTCTTCCTTCCATGCCGGTGTCTACTCAACAACTACGTAAATTTCGCTACATTTAAGAAAAATATGATTTGTAAACAGCTCCCTAGAATATCTTGTGGAGTCAAGCACTACTTTAGTTTCCCATCGGCATCGAGGTTCTTTCGCAGGTATCAGGATCCTTTAGTTGCCGGCAACAGCCGATAATACAAACTTGTAATAGCTCCTTCAGAGTACTCTTTAAGCATCCACATTTCACACCGCATATGGTTCCAGCCTTATGAAGAATCCGCGATAGCCGGCGCATAACACGCAGATTCTCCCTGTAAAACCCCTCTCAATGGAGTGAGTCTTCTATGCAGAAGTCCAATGTATGAGAAGACGAATGCTGATATGACTAGTTGTAAACAAGTGGTTTCTTATTTGGAGAATACAAATAGGTAAATAGTAATAATAATAATAATAATAATAATAATAATAATAATAATAATAATAATAATAATATTAATTAGAAGAAGAAAAGAGTCAAACATGATGACCAAGAAATACTTATAAAATCATAGTACACGTACAAGTTTGTGTGTGTAGGATTTGAATGTATTTCATTCAATTTATTCCTTTTGTGCGTGCGCAAGTGTGTCAGCGAGCGAGTAAGCGCGCGAGTGCTTGTGTGTGTATATGTGTGTGTGTATGTGTGGAAGCACTCCAAAATATTTTTAAGTATGAAAATACTATTTTTTTCCTGCATACCGTTCTTCCTTATTTCATCTACAACTGAAAAGTCCAATGTAATGTTGTGCTCAATAGCACTTTTGTATTCCTTATAACTGGAAGCAGGTCATTTAATTTACGTACATATTATAATTTTTTTCTGATCTGCAGTAATACAATTATTGCTTATTCGTATCTTTTTGAAAAGAAAGAAAGAAAAAACCCTCTTTTGTCTTCTCGAGGTTTTGTCGGCAAAATCTTTAACTAATTTAAAATTTTATGTTGGAGTTTAAGATGTTTGCTTGGACTATACCATATTTCAATATTGATAAAAACATTGATGTTGTTTGTGATATTGCAGCATACTTTTGGTTGTAATGTTGTAAAAGGTGATAAAACTGGAGGTATCGAAAAAGACCCCACCCACAGTAGGCAGGAAGGATTTAATTTCAATATTTGTCATTTGTAACTTGTGTTCGTACGTATGAAGCTGGCATTATAGATATTTGTTTAATGACGCATCTGGTCTTGCTTGGACGAAGCAAACATTCGTCCACCGTATTGGAACGCCATCCCTCCCCCAGGCCTTTGTATCACGCACGCAGAAAGACAAAGAGCTATCGTATCACGAGTCGTTCCATCTCCCGGCTTCTCGCTAAAAAGTGACTCAGATCCACGAGCCAGGCGTTCGTAAGGATTACCCAACCGCCACCTGCTCTAATTAAGGTAATTGCCTATTATCGCTCGGGCGAGAGGGTACTTAAGCAGGGCATGCGCTCCCTCCTTGCGCCAGATCACCATCGTTCCTGTTGTCGCAGCCGCCGCCGTCGCCACCGCCGCCGCCGCCACCGCAGCCACCATGGCCCGTCTGCCGGTACGTGCTTTCTCCGTGATTGCTCAGCTCCGAATAAATGGTCTCGTGGGAGTGTATCATTTTTTAGTAATGTTCAGAGCAATATTAATGTGTTATTTAGAACTTTTTCAATACTCTGATCAACAGCGCCTTATAGTAACCTATTGTGTACATTATCTCTGTGGGAAATTACTTAAGGGAATGTTCAATAAGTGGATATATCATCCACAAGATCAGTAGTGAGGTAAATTGGCCCGAAACGTGTTTGAAATAGCCAGTCTCGTGAAATCTACCATGATTCCTTTCGTATTTTCTCTCCAGGAATACCATATCATTTCAGGGCATTATTAAGCTCCAGACATAAGAATATTACGTGATATAGCTTTGTGCATTCTCCATTTCGTTGTCCCAATAAATGAACCTGAGAATCAGTATATAACAGTCAGGAAGAGACTTTCAAATGAAAGTTCTCTGGGATTTAATTTCAAGAAAAATTGTGTCTTTACGTAAAAGACGTTAGGTCCTAATTTATAGCTGTGGCAACAAATAAAGTTAATATATATTTTCAAGTATCATTATATCATTGTTACAAGTGTTCTATTAACTAAGTAATCAATGTTCAACTTTCCTTTGAATTAATTTAAAGAAGTTGCGTAAAACGTATATGTTTGGAATAATTCCATCGGACCTGGCAAACCCTCGGAGTTAAAAAATTGTGCTTCACAAGTTCATACATGATTTTCAGTGTGATTAGAGCCTGTTCACATTCTCAAATTGTCAGTTTTTCATGGCGCTTAGAAATTGACTAACAATAGGTGTCGAACACTTCGTCCATTACGTAGAGTTTCCAATTTCTATAACACTTTCTACTCCAGGTTATTTCATACCGATGTTTTAGTATAAAATAATGCCAAGAAGTGTAGCCTATATAACTGTATCATCAATATTTTATATTTTCTTATAAAATACGGATAGGTCAGAATCCATGAGCTTCATTTGTAAAATTATTCAATTTGCATCATATTACACAATGCATCAACTTTTGTCAAGGGCCTATCTGAGTAAAGGCATTAAGATATTGAATTAAAATATTTGTTTCTTTTTGTAATTTTACATTAAGTTACTTAATCTCAAGTAGAATATTCCAACATGTTCAGAATTGCAAACTTTATCATGGAAATCAATTCTTCGCACTTTTCTTTGAGAAACGTATGAGCAATTATTTATTGGCATTATCCTCTCGCGGTTGAGAAGTGTTCCATTCCTATATCAACGAGACTAGTATCAATTACATTAGACACTGGTGATACTGTGTTCTCAAACAAACTTTCTCTGAGACATGAAGAAGTTGTTGTTGTTGTTGTTGTTATTATTAATTGCATATAATAATTATAATGAAATACTTTTTTTCTTAACGCTACTACCAGACCATTAATTTCAGGCATTATTTATGAAGTGATATATTTTCATTTGCCAACGAAACCCGTTTATAAACTTTAATATCCGCATGTCTTCCCATTACTCCTAACATGTAGAGTGGACATCTGTGATACACAGCCATTTAAATGAAAAAATCCAGTAAAGTTAAAAATATTGAAACGCTGTTAACCTTAAATATGCGTGAGTTGTTATGTTATTTTCAAATCGACACATCATACATATGTGATAAGCCCCTTTGGGCCCCAAGCACATTTACTGATGTAACTCTTGATCACATTTCTTGAATATTTCACAATAGCGATTTCCCAAGAGAATGACTCCATAGCAAGCAGGTAAATAAAAAAAATAAAAAAACAATAGAAAGTGTTACTTCGTGGACGATATTTTCTGCCCCTTCGGGAATAAACGCATCTGCTAAGAAAATTATATAAAGTCACGTGGTTTATAATGCAAACATGCTGATGCAGATCGAGCAAAAATTGGTGCATGGTAGGAGGCCACCCATCTCTTGCCACCAGGTTCCACAGCAGTGATCGTCAAACTTACGAAACTTGTGAGCAACCATACCGTTTTCAATTCTACAGTGAGCTACCAAGAAACCAAGACAATTTTCTTGTTCAAATTTAACATTTCTTTATTGTCTATGAACGTACATTTCTCTTAAATATGAAACAAATTCTAATTAAATGTACGCTAGAAAAATAAATTAAAATGGAATTTCACATTACAAAAAAATGGAAATATAGTTAGTAACAAGTTACAAATGGAAGAACAGTTTTTTACATCAGACTTATTCATTAAAAGGATGGCACCCTTTTTTGTCTTTAAGAGATTTTTATGTTAGGTGAGTAGGTTGTGATTGCCATTTGAATACAGTTGTCCAAATGCTCATCAGTGAGTTTGAGTCTGAATTTTTTTTGGTGATCTGGTTAGCCAATCTTGAGCATGGCCGCGATCTACAGAAAGTTGCTATTAGCTCGCGATCGGCAGTTTGACGATCACTGCTTTTAAGAACGATTTCATCCGATCGGGAGCTTCTATGTCGCAACAGTGACGTCACTAAACGGACGTTCAAGCTCCCGATTCGATGAAACCGTGAACATCTGATTTACGTCAAGTACAAGGTTAAATAAATCCTAGTATACAGCGTTTGCGCAATATCTTCCTTCTCGCGTGTCTCGCTCGACATTTAAGCATCTTCGAGTGCACAGATATCTCGCGGGAACTCTACAACAAATCGTTTCCCTCTTGCGCAGATGGCGCTGGCGCTGCTTCTGCTGGTGCTGCTCCTGGTGGCGGCCGTGGAGGCGCAGTACGGGTACGGGTCGCGCGGCTACAGCCGTCGCGGCTACTGGAACAGCCCCTACAACGAGGAGCGCGACAACGGCTACGGCGGCGGCTACCACAAGCGCTTCCTTAAGGCGTGGGTGCGCGGCTAGCTCCGGCCAGCACACCTGCAACGCGAGCCGCTGAACTAGAGCTCTGCGCTCGAGCAATCGGCTAGACGCTCGAGCGCTTTGGGCGTACGGCTGCTTCCGATCGAGCGACGGCGATCGACCATACTCGCTCCCGTCACTGCACGCGCTGTCGCCACACACCTCCCTCAAGTGTTCCTTGGCTGAATGAATGCGTCTGCGGATCCTTTTGCAAATTCTGTTATTCTTGACGTTGGTAGTGAATTTCTTTGCAGTATTTATTTAATAAAACGCACTATAAATAAAATTTAATTATATTTCCCTTTGGGCGAATTCCTGCGGCTATCCGTCATTCAAACATTCCTCTTCTGAGTTAAAATGGAATATAATTTGTTTCACTCTTTATTGTAGTTTATTCATTCAAAGGTCATTTAGACTCAAAATAATTACGCGAAATGTCATCAATCTCTTATTTTCTTAAGTACATTGTGCATTTCCGCAACATATATGACTTTGTACATATAAATTCTGATTCATATTTGCAAAATAAAATGAAATGTTTAATGGCAAAATCGGATTAGCCATTGCGCGACAGGCGGCATTCGACGGCTGCTAGCTATGGAGTTTCCGGGATCCATAAATGCGCGAAGCGAGCGCCTTCATGGTCTTTCTCCGAGCTCTCGCCAGGTAGCGTCTCGAGCGGCGGATGACTGCGTTTTACGGAATGTAGACCTCCACTCTGCATCTGAAACCGAGATGCCGCATGAAGCTTTCTTCTCCATTCGAATGACGACTACGAGTGATGACTAAGGAGAGATGGGGTTCGCTACATGAAAGGATGCGAAGAACGAACAGCCACGGGGCTTATTTTGAGAAGAGACTTCAACAGAAGAAAGGAATGTACAAGTTCAAGAATGGAGCCACATTTAAAGTGATCTTAAGGGCTGGAAGACCTATATTTTTGGAACGCTTGTTTCTAGACTGCAACTGCAACAGACAAGATTAGTGGCAAAACTCTCAGGGCTAAACATTCTCTCGGACATCTCGGATGTTTGCCGTTGGTGACGACGCATCTGGCCCTCCATCCCGGATGATCATATCAATTCCAACAGATAATTTCATTCAAATCATAGTTTTTCTCTATTTTAACGCATATATCGGTCTATGAAGAAACATGTGACGACAAGACTTCTTAAAAATATCGATTAAGGTGCACTGATATTTTTTAGGGCACAAATATGGGGGCTATATTCCATTACATTTTGACGGCCATTTCTGAATTACATTTATTTAAATTTGGTAGAAATTGGTGACAGTTACGATAAGAAACTATAGACTGCGGAAACTATAGCATTGTTTAAATTATTCGTTCGGCATTATACTTTTAAATAATTGACTCGTTAACATCTGGTACGTTGCTTCTTAGATACCTTACACAGAGCATATTCCTTCACATAATAAGTAAACCGTTTGATTTTTTAATAATTATAATACTATCATTTGTTCATAAGTTATGAAGTGGGAAGAAAATCACAATCATCCATTAAAAATGTAACTTTTCCTTTGTTTAATCGGAAAATAATTTCTGTAATATTTAAATTTGAACTAACCAAAATTGCAGTTAGGTATTTAAATCAATACACAAAATATATTCAGCAGCTGAAGAAACGTTCTGCTAGTTTCCTTAGTACATTGTTAAATTGTCTTGTCACGATAATTACTCCCAGATGTTAAAAAAAAGTAACTCTAGGGTAATCAAATTGCACTGCAAAATATACAATAATGAAATTATTTTTCCAAATTCAATTTGTTTTCCCTCTTTATATTGTAAATAGATCATCGAATATTTTTAAAAAAATTGTTTGTAAATGATGAGAAGTCTTTAAATTGAAAGGGAGCATCCAGTTTAATACATGGAATCAGCATGGATTTAATACATGCTATATTGTGCATATTTTTGTATTAATCGCTTGTTAGAACAATAATGTACACTTTTCTATGATTTCAATAATTATTTGTGGATAATAAAACAAAGAGATAATGTTTTTTTGTGTTTACATTGATCAACCCATTGCCGACCCATGTTCAACCCCTTATCACAGTAACATAAGTTCATTTTATCGCTTTGTGAGCAAATGTTAATTATCTATTACACTTTTCGTGAAACATCACAATCGTATCCCAGTAATGACTGGGAGTGTTTAGCGCACGTACCCATCATAATTTTCGCACCGTCTTGAAAGGTTTTTTACATCATTTATAACTTTTAACAATACAATCTACGACAACCCTCAGTTTCACCTTTCAACGTTTATAAAAATATGAAACTTTCCCCATGCGTAACTGCTACAAAATAAATATTGCAGTTTATACTATATGGCAACACATCTTCCGGTACTAAATATTTTGTTATCAATACGTATACATAATAATAATGTGTGCAAATTAAGTGCACTGCCTTCTTGCTTTCTGAATACCACCGTTGAAACCACATTCAACGAACAAACTCAACAATAGGGGATTAACGAACAAGATGAATTTTCTCTACTCAGTAAAATTATGGGTTTGTACGTTCTATTTTGTAAATGCCCCCTGCATTTAAAAAATCTATTATGATTAGGTCACACTGTATTTCGTTGCCCCCTCTTCCAGAATACATCTTTGATGGATTGAATTAATTTAATAGCCAGACATGAAATGCTTTCTTTTCAATCACAAATGTTCATTCTTCCACCATTCCTCCGTTGAATGTAGTCTGCATTTACTTTGTTCAGATCAGTATTTCTTCAACAATAAAAGAAAAAATTTCAGTGAGAGTTTTTTTCTTTTGTAGAGATAAAAAAAGTAACTTTTGTCTAATAAATTGTAAATAGAAGCACGCACGAACTTTATGTTTAAACACGTGATATTATACACGTAGTTTTGTACTATAAATGTATGTTATTTTGGCGCGACTAATTGGAAGAAAATATTACAATTATGTACTGTTTTATATGTACAATTTTGCAAACTTCTTCAACCATTATTTTTTACGCCGTCGGACAGATGACCGTACAAAAACACTTAACAACCACTTACGTCACATTCTTGGGCCCCATAAAAGATAATAAACTCGTGTGTATCCTGTACTACCAAATTTCCCTCTGCTCTTGTGGTCACCTTCTCTTTTAGCATTGACGTAAACTCTTTCGGCTACTACCTCACTGCCGCCCTATTGAAATCACAAACTCCGGTTTAGGACCCCCCTCCCCACTTGAAAAGCCAGCGCATTCAAACACACATTTTCCTCAAGCTTTTACAAGCATGATCTCACGATAAGTCGTAATTTATCATCTCACATCACGAAGTTTGTCGTCTTTTTGCCTAATTCCTTATACTGTACTCACGACCTGGCACTTCGATTGCCGGTCATTAATATCACTCATGAGATTTTTCTAGACCACACATGTGTGGAATGGGAGATTTTGCAAAGTGTATCTTATAGAACCCTGAGTCCAGCTAACTCGTGTATCCTTCGACCTTTTCCTATTTAAATATGCGGAGGAAATTCTCAAGCGGGCCTCTTCTGAGAAGGCAACATCCACGGTGTTCCTACCTTTCACTCTTCCGAACAAAAATGTTGATATTTCCTTGTGCATCGTTTGTATTTAAATATTAGATATGCTTCCAGCAACTATTATTTATTGTTCTACTTTTTATGTGTAATATTATGGCATAATGCGTCTCTCAAACCGGTTGAATAACATTATTCGCTCCATGCCTTTAATGGACCATTCTCCTTCAAGGACGTGGGCCGCATCTCAGCTACCATTCGCTAGTCAACCGATGACGTAACATTGAGGAAAAGATACGAACCATCGTGCGTGGTTAAAAACGTGTAACAGACTTCAAGAAAATATCATTAATTTACCTCTATTTCTTCTCTGTCAGCGTCGTCAAAAGCTGGTTATTCTAATTACCTTAATATGTCTCAAAGTGTATGAATTATTACTTATCCTATGTAATTTTCATTTATTAATAATTTTGTTGCTCGTAGGCATGAAAAACATGCATTCGGTACATAATCAAAGAAATGTGTAACAAAGGACATGTAAAAACGTATTTGAAATATTATCTCAAATATAACATGGTCCAAAACTTGCAAAAAATAATATATATATATATATATATATATATATATATATATATATATATATATATATATATATATATATATTACTCAAAAACAAACCGTGTAAATGGTAAAGAACGTTTCTTTCGGTAATTTTTGGAACAAATTTAAGCTTATATATTGAAAATTGGACAACTTTATATAACCATAATATGAATGATTTAATTTTACCCGGATATCGTCACATTATAAAGATCACTTCTGTCAATGACAACTACTGGTGCTACAGAATGACACAGACTTTTCAGAATTAGCTTTCTATTTCCTGTGGTCTTGGCTAGCTATTCGGACTTACCACATACTCGTAATAGCTACCACCTATTGCCGCCCAAAGTACATTTTTTGAAATTTTCTTAATTTTTCGGTTTCTTAATAGTAGAACGTAAATATTATTTAAAGAATATTGAGGAACAGTAATACCTCGTGCTAAATGGCAATTTTCTTCGAAACATTTGGAGCGGTTTTTAAGAAACTGGCGTGTAGCGTTACTGTAAATTCAATATTTGAATCTCCTTTTCACAGAAATATTTGAGTTTTCGAAACACCTCATTAGAAGTAATTTGAAGAACTTACAAATACTTTAGTGTTTACAAATTGCTAGAAATAATCACGTGAGAGATCTTTCAAAAAGTGTACGTTTGTGTAATCTTTGAAAAAACACAACAAAAAATGAATTTTATGTCATATTAAAGAGTGCAATTAGCACTATCAGTTCGAAATGTTTAAAGAAAAATTTGAAGTCGTTTTTGAGAAAATGGCGTTTGAGCGTTCCTGACAATTTGGAATTTTAAGTTAATTTTCACAGAAAACGGTGGAGGTTTGGAGAAACTTTATCTGACATTATTTAAAACACTCATTAATACTCAGAAATATACTCATTGTATTCATAAATATAGAAAGAACAAATCTCCGACAATGTAAATATTAACGTCATGAGAAACAAGTCAAAAAATAAGTTTTTTTGTAATAAAAAAAAAGAATAGAGAAAACTGTTGCTTTTGTCATCTCATAGAGTACATTTAGCACTATTCCTACAAAAATTTAAAAAAGTTAGAGCCGTTTTTTGTGAAATTATGTTTTTTCTAATTCTTTACAATCGCAAAAATTGCACACAATATTGCGATAAAACTTCTAAAAGTTTCAAAAAATGAACCTGAACTTAATGAAAGAACTCACTATTAAAAACAAATTTTATTAGAAGGAAAATCTGTTTCAATTTTGTAGTGGTTGGAAGACACCGAAAATAATGCATACCTTTGAAATTTTCAAAAATTCAGAGTTAACCGTGAAAGTCGGACTTATGCAACCTGCATAAATGTATGATACTCTATTCTTACAAGAAATTTAAAGAAAAAATGGAGCCATTTTTGAGAAAATTTTGAAACTGTTCTGGAGGCTTCATGTAAAGTACTCTTAAATTTTGAAGAAAGTTTTCCAAAACGTCAGCGACTCAAGTCAAGCCATATCCACCGGGGAATATAACTTTTGGGAAAAAATTCTACGCGCGTTTTAGGCGATAGTGGTGTTTAAAGACAGACGGACAGACGCATAGACCGACTGACAGACGTACAGACGGACAAGCGGACAGACGGACAGACGGACAGACGGACAGACGGACAGACGGACAGACGGACAGACGGACAGGCAAATGTATAGAGGGACGGGCGGACGTTCAAAAAACACGTTTTCGGTTTAAAAGAACCTCAATACGTGTATTTCCGTTGAAAAATCGAAATTGATTTTCACAGCTATACATAACTTCCCATATACTAAGTATATTACTACTATATAACTATACTAAGTATACTATACTAAGCATACTATACTAAGCATACTATACTAAGTATAAGTTTACTAAGTACTCGGTACATACGTATGTATACGGGAAAGAAAATTGTTGTTTTCTAAATTAAGGTATATTAATAGAAATTCCAAGTAAATATGTCGTCTGAAGTGTCTTTAAACTAATTTAATAAAAATGAGCTCTGTAAACTACGATGTAGTCTTTATTTATCACGCGAAATTGTCATTGCACATTATATCATAAGATGCAGAACGTTTCTGCACACCCTCTTTTTATTTTGTGAGCTTCACGCATACAACCACTTTTGTCTCTTTTTCGACAATGTGTGGCAGTGCTGCAATTAATCTCTTGTACAATTTGTGACAAGAGCTTTACAACCCTGCGATTTCAAGAAAACTGTATACATTTGTCTTGAACATTGGGAACAATCTTCTAGTAATGCTTACAAGATGAAGCTATTGTCTCCGTCATCGAACCTTGAACGTCGAAATGTCTTGTTTTTCTACCCATCACATTGTTTATTTTCAAGACTTCCATATTATCCATTAAAGTGAAAATAATGTAAGGCATTTCTATCATTTTTTTTGAAAAATAGCATGATAAAATTGTGAAATATCAGTCGACGCTCATTGCTCATTGTTCACGAATTAGACATTGTGTTTTAAGGGTCTCTCAATCTCTTAACGAATTTATGTCGATTCGACTTGGAGTTCTTATTTAATAATTCACGAATCCTAATTAGTAAACGACATTTTACAAAAGTACGTTTGTCACATATAGGAACAGGTGTGATTATTTATTAAAATTATTTATTTGTAATTGCACCAACTTCATGGTGATAAGCAAATAATTTAATCAATTTTTTAATTTCTCTCAACAACATACCTTTCATTATAACATGTAATTAAATTTTATCATGACCAGAAATGATTTTTAGAGTGGCATTATATTCTGGTATAACTGAAGCATTCATACCCGGTTTCGCGATAACTAAAGACACTTCCTAGTAAAGAACAGTCCAAACCCAAAGTTTGCAAGCTGAGTTCACTCGAACGAAAGGAAGAAGTCTCTAACATATCCAACAGTTTGAGTTGATGATCTGAACTGTTTTTGATAATTTTTAACGTAATTTTTCTCTGTTTTGGGGGTATTTTTAAAACGCTTTAAGAGCATTGTATTGTTCATTTATGTCATAATTTAGATAATCAAAATTTGGCTTCAAGTCATTATTTGTGTTTGAATTTCATAGTAGAGATTTTAGTAGATTTGTGCATTTGTTTATTTCTTGGAGTGAACACTGCATTGTTTATTACTTTCTTGTGCAGAGAAAATATTGTTATACTGCGGCAGAAATCGGCAATTTTTTGACGGCATCTCCTGAAAAATATTCATTCGACATTGCTTTTTACCGAAATTCAACAATTTCGGAACACGTTTTTACTGTAAAACGTTTCGTGCCCACAATATCCGAAAAACGTGTTTTTTAAAGTTCTGGCGTTTAATTTCTGCCAACACTGTTTTGACCTGAACCATTATCATGTATATAGTTTACTCTACCGTATTTTATTTCAGAAATCATTCCCTGTCTTTGAAACAGTACTAACATACTATTAACGTTTTAATTTTTTATTCTGGTCTCGTCGTAAGAAAAGAAAGTAATGTAATAGTACCACAAAACAGTGGTTACCAAAAATGGATTAATATTGTTCCTATAGAAAGCAAAATACGTCCTCTACTTTTTGCGTAGTCAGAATCTTTGTTTTGTGGATTCTTGATAATGAAAAATCGATTGATAAAAAAAGGTCTCTGTCTATAGTATTCAACGCTAGTGCCACACCCATATAGCAGTTTTGTTTCCCAAGTTTGTATTCTTCAATCGATTTGAAGGAACTCGAGGTCCTCTTGATTTGAACGGACATTTTAATTAATTAAATGAAGCAACATTATCAATTTTTTGCAAAATGGCTTAAATTTTCAAACATTTTCCCTCGGATAACTTAGAACTCTCTTAAAAGAATAAGTCAGCGTACATTGTCGTTGAAATTCCTAATATTTAAAAAAATTGCATAAATTATTTTTATGTATATACTGCAAAGACACTTTTGTTCAAAGACAGGATTTGAAATAAGATATGTACAATTTTTCGAAAATTTGGTAACTTTAAATTTTCTCATTGTATGTATAAAAGGATCGTAAATAATAGTGCTACTTTCATTTTCGTCAAACACACTGTATTTTCGAAAATTTCAAAACGTTGACGTTCCAAAACTACAATAATGAAGTTCCAAATTTTTATTTTAATCACTGTTTTAAAAAATCAGATCTTTGAAATAATGTACATTTTTTTAAAATTATTTTTCAGATAATTTCTGTTTGAAATTTATAAAAAATACTTTCTCAAAACTACTCCAATTTTTTTCTTCCTTGTTCTTTAATACAGACAGAACAATTTACTCTTAAACGAATGTCGTATTTTTGTTAAACACTCCGAATTACCGAAAATTTCAAACTTAGAAATAAGGCGAGAAAATAAGTGTTATTGTAGTAACACCAGTTTTCTTTTACTTTCTCGCGCACTACATGTGCACAAATGAATTCAGAGAAACGTGCTTGTCGAATGTTTCTCAGGATCCGGGCCATTAATTCAAAACTCTCATACAAGATGATGTCGCAAAAAGATGTAGCATGACTTTTAAACCTTATACATTCAACACAGACACATTTTCACATTCAGAGTTAAAATTGCTACAAATCCAAAAAGGTTAATAAAGAAACGGATGTATCTGCGGGGGCCTGGCCATTTCATAGCGATTGGTAACTACCCTCCACAATAAACGAGCATCCTCCGAAACGAAGGGCCTTTGTTGCGAGCGTTCGTCATGCTCTCTGGGGGAGACGCACAGAAGCGGCGCGGCGCGGCGTGCGTGGAAGGTCCGAAGCCGCGCGTGTGCGCCAAGGCACAGCGCTCCCCTCCCATGCACCGCTCCGACACAGCCTCCGACGCCGCGTCCTGCGCCACCGCCTGCCACCGCCGCCGCCGCGCCCAACCACGCCACTGCAGCCGTCACCACCGCCCCCCTCCGTTGCACTGACACTGCCGCCTCCACCGACGCCACCACCGTTCCTTCCGACTCCACAGATCCCATCACACCCGGCTTTCCCGTCACCACTACCACCATCACCCTCCGACACTGTTACTATCTCTAACGCTTCTATCATTGTCACCGCCACCACCGGTTCCCAGCCCTCCCTCGATGCCGGAATGCCATCGCTGTCAGCGCTGACGCGGTGATAGCTAACGCCGTCGCAACAGTCCCCTGCTGCCGCCGCCATCTTCATAGAATCCTATGCTACCACTACTGGACTCACCACCGCCAACGTCGTGGTCCCAATCACCAACGCTCCCACCACTGACACCGCCACCATTTCCATCGCCGCTACAACTACACCCGTCGCCAACGCCATTGTCTCTTGCTGCTATCCCTACAGACGTTGCCATCAACAGTTCTCTCACTGATACATCCGTCGCCGGTCCTCTCTTGAACTTCCTGCTAGGCGGCCTAGATTCCGGAGATACGTCGATAGCGTTAAGACAGATGAAGATAGATACAGGAAGGAGTCGGTTTGGGATCCCCGAGCCACACGGGCTTCGGTCTGGGTCGCACGGAGCTGGGCACTTGTCTTCGTCCTGGCAGTGGTCGATTCTCGCTGGCAATTGAGTTGGGGAATCACCGCGACGCACTGTACATGGCGCTTAATCTGACACAGGTGCTAGCCCGGACAGTAGTAGCTCTGAGCAGGCAGAGTGGTCCTACGCAGGCTTAGTTGGAGAAGCGCCCCGGTGGAGTGCTGCGTTCTGGCGTATCTGGATATCTGCTCAAAAGCGTCCTTGTACGCCCATGATGTGTGTTGAGAGAACCCCCGTCAAGCTGGAACCACCACTTATTCGAAATTCAAAATCAACTAGCCTATAATTGTATACAATTTATCTACTAATTTTGTACCACAATGAAAAAAATTGTACTCAACTATAAACAATAAAAAAACACATCCAAATGTGGGGTGCTAGCATGACGTCAAGCTAGCACCCCTACTACTCATATATTCGAATTCAACTAGCCTATAACTGTATACTAAATATGTACTAATTTTGTAACAAAATAAAAAATATGTACGCAACTATAAACAATTAAAAACCGGGTGCCAATAAGCACTTTTCACGTATATTGTCCGATTTTTTAAAAAACATTTTGAGTCAAATTTTAAAGTTGAATTTAATAATGCAGTTTAACAATATAGTAAACTTTTACATGAATTAATTTCAAAATTTTATCTGGTCTCTCATCAGTGTTATTACACTCTATAAATCCAAAAAGTTGGGAGCGGCTCCAAACAAAAGTGTCCGCCACCGCATCCCCCTACCCAGAAATTCCCATTTAACTAGCCTTCTACAAATGTACAAACTTACAAATGTACTTTTGTAACAAAATAAATAATTTTGTACTCAACTATAAACAATTAAAGTGGGTGTCATTGAAGCTCTGTTCATGTAGATTCACGACTTTTAAACACATTTTGAGTCAAATTTCAAAGTTGAAATTAATAAGGCAGTTTAACTCGAGTGTGAACTGTTACATGTATTAATTTCAATTTTTTATTTGGTCCCTCACCAGGGTTATCAATCTCTACAAATCCGACGTATTGGGAGCGGCTCTAAACAAAAGAGTCCGGCCCGCATCCCCCCTCTCAGATATTCCAATTTTACTAGACTATAATATTATACTAATAATGTAGTAATTTTGTAACAAAAAATAATAATTTTGTACTCGAATATAAACAATTAAAGAACAGGTGCCATTGAAACTCATTTCACGAAATTATACGATTTTTTAAAACACATTTTGAGTCATATTTCAACACAATTGAGTCAAATTGGGAAATTGTAATCTATTAAGCAGTTTGGTATTATTATTAACTTTTTAAAGTTATACTGGCAAAATTTTATTTGGTCCCTTTTCGGAGATTACAGTCTACAAAAACGGAAGATTCAAGCAGTTCCATTCAAAAATATCCGCTATCGCACCGCCTTCTCAGATATTTAAAATTAACTAGTCGATAATCTCTTATTAATTATGTACTAATTGTTTTACAAAGTAAGAAAATTTGTACCCAACTTTAAACTACTAAACAAACGTGACAATCAAGCATTTTCTCATAAATTTTCAGTTTTTATAAATCCATTTTCAGTAAAATCTCGAAGTTGAAATTTATACTGCAGTTTGGTAATATAGTGGTGTTTTACGTATAATACAAGTACAATGAAACAATATATCTCGTGATTCACATAATTTATCACGTTATTTGTAACTTTTTCAAATTTACTACACTGAGGATGTTTAATTAAAATTGACATTCTACTATTTTATGAGCCGTGTGATCTGTAAAAGAAAGACATTTAAAGATAGTATTACTGGCCGTTATTGAGAAAATATTTCCTTTAATTACCGTTATTGAAGCTAAAGTTACGCAAAATCGATTCATATTTCAAAAAAAAAATGTCAGACCTTTGTTAATCATCTGCCTTTAGAAAACAATTTTAATAAACAAATTTGTATCATTAAAGTGTATAGTTGCAGGAAAAGAACAGAAACAATTTCTGCATTTTTGAAAATTAATTGCTTAACAAAATAAACACTGAAATATTATTAGCCGTTTTTTTTCTCTATTCGTAAAAGAATTCAAACATTTGGAGCCAGTTTTGTGAAATGTTTGAGAATGTTCTTGAGGGTTTATATAAATCCCAAAAATCAAAATATTCATTTCAAATTCGCAGATTCTTGATTTCGGTCACATCAATTGAGGAATATCAATTTTGGAGAAGTTTTACTTTCTAATTTTCGTATGCTAATGACTGTTATGACGGCATAACTGTCATGCCGGCATAATAAAATTTCATTAAAAAAACGGCATAAATATTATTTTCAAGTAAGAAATGAATACTTTTCCGATTTTTTTTTTTTTTTTTTTTTTTGATTTTGCCCTTCCTACTTGCTTGAATAAGTGCTTGAATGACATGGTAGAATAATCCTAAATCCGCTACGATAACGTTTAATTAATAAACTGTAAAAGTGATAAATTTCATTTTGGAGAAATAAATTATTACGCACGTACTATGTTCTCCGAGTGTCCTGTAGTTTTACGTAGCACTCCCATAATTCCCAGACAGTGGCTGGGGTGCATATGAGGAGGTACAGGCTACTACATGAAATTTGGAATCCGCGAGAGTTACGTATTACGTTATTCACTTCAAACACACCCGGCCGACACGAGTACGCGTTACCGTCCACACGGCTGGAGGACCTTGACATCTCACAAATATTTATGATCTGTTATTCTTCATTCTGTGCGGCCCAACATCTGCGGACGAGGCTCT
>BOPP01000110.1:4099783-4114620 GCA_017312745.1 Gryllus bimaculatus
GTAGCCCATTCGATCTTCTTTTGACGATTAGTAAATTGTGAATAGACTATTGTCAAGAAAAGTTTCTTGAAATCTTAAGATAGACTAAAACACAAGCCAATAATTTACGCATGTAATAAATTTAATAAGTTCTGCTTTCGACTCTAATGCTGCTATATTTTTCAGCGCGTAATGCCTGCTTATTTTTCAGCTCTAATTCTGCTTATTTTTCAGCTCTAATTCTGCTTATTTTCAGCTCTAATTCTGCTTATTTTCAGCTAATATCTGCTATTTTTTCAGCTTCTAATTCTGCTTATTTTTCAGCTCTAATCTGCTTATTTTTCAGCTCTAATTCATGCTAGATTTTCAGACATAGGGTATATTTTCAACATGTAATATAACTGTAAGAAAGTGGAAAAAATAGCAATAAAGGAAAAAAAATAAAATTATACGCCTAAGTTATTTCCTTACCGTGCGCTGCTAATAAATAATCATAACACAATTTACGAGAAGTCAGAACTCTGATTAAAAGTATGTTTGATTACTGTGAGCAATGCAGTTGTCTTGCCAGTAATAACTGTTTACAGGTACTCTTCATTGATCATCACAGACGTAACCAGTATTACAAGACTAGTAAAAAGTGAGGCCTTACCAAAGATGAATCGTATTACACATAGACAAAGAATTGGAAAAAGAAAAGTGAGGTATCTTCCGTGTTTCTTCTGTGTTGAAATGTGAAAAATAAAATGTGTAAAGACAGCGGCTTTATGGTGACGTGGTTAGCCACTATTTAGATTTGTTAAATCTTCTCATCAGTCAATTATTGTCGCAGATCTATAGTCATCAGATGTACTTTTTTATCTAGGAGCAAAAACTACTAATTTTCAAATGTCAACTATGTTAGGTGAAAGTGTGTACGGTTCTGGACTAGAGAAAACTTGCAAAATTTGATCAACAACTAAAACCTGCCTTTGAAAGTACATGCATATATTTAAAGTAACATAATATTGCAAAAAGTAAATTGAAATTTTTATAAAAAGAAAATTAAAACATAATTGAGAGATTTATTTTTAGAAAGCAAGATGAAAAATATAAAATGCCGCGAATATTTTTTTTGTGCAGGTCCTGAGTTAATTGCTTTCACATATATACAGAAACAAATATCGTAAGTTCCGACTTAGTCCAACTGTGCTTCCCGATCTCTCAAACGATTCTCCAGATATACTCGCCCCCTTCCATTGACATTCTTGGAATCCTTTTCTCACTAACTTCTATATTTGGGTCATTCAAATCCAAAGTGGGTCTTATTCTTCCACCCCTTCTGTCGTAACATTCAATTTTAAAAATTAATTTTGACCCTACCCGTATCATCCACTGGAAATGAATACGTGGAAAATGAAATGTCTTCTGAGTTTATTTTGATAACTGATTTTTTCCTGAACTACTAAATTACTTGATTCGCCTTAACTCGTTCGGCCTCTAGTGTCGTAATTCACCTCTCTATCCTTTGTTGAAAGCACATTTCCGCTAATCTTATTTTTCACTTTAATTGTGGATGATAACTTAAAATTATTATCTAGTTTTAATGTATTGTTCATGACTACGTCAACGTAAGGAGAACTTACTGTCGATCACTTATCACAATTTCCTATCCTGTTTAGTCTGTTAAATCAGGTCTTGTATGAGGAATTCAAAACGCATGTTCCATATACTTCTGCAATTCATTGAACAAAGGACGGCCTAGTACTGCTACCATCTCTGAAGTCAAAATTTTCATAGTGAAACGAAAAATAGAAATCTTTTTTTTTGAGTTTTAATAATTTTCCAAAGAATCGAAAGTTTGTCCTTTGCTGGCCTTGTTTTCCGATATAAAAGTATACTTATGATTCTATTAGAACCCGTCCCATGTTTCGTGATGTCCAATTAAATTTATTATCTCTACAGAATAATAAAAATATTTTTCTAGATTGTCAAGAAATTGAACTATAGAATCTCACACGTCTGATTTGTTTTTAAACAATGAAATTACAAAACTACCTCAGCCTCATAATCTGATTAAAATGTCCTTCAGACTCTGGTAGTAAGTTTTCTGAAGGGAAATTTCGTGACTTCATTTGCGATTGCAGATTTTCATTGTGCCCGCGGTATTATTGAATCGGCTGATCTTTTATAGTGCTACCATGATATAGTTGTGGCTACATAACGTCTAATTTCTTTGCCTACATAGAATACTTATCTATCAGAGAATAGTGGATTTTTAAATCATGATATTGCCTATATACCTTTATCACATGATACGATTTCAATACTAGTGATAAACATTCATGAAAATAAACTTCGCTACGTAAATTTTTAATCCATTAGTCATAATTAACTCAAAATTTTAATGCAAGTAATTGGGCAAATGCAACCGCGCCAACCATGCCCAACAAATCGTATTTTATATTTTTCAAAAACTAAGATAGCTATGAAAATTATTCCAATAAACTTGTCTTTAATAATTCAATTAATTTTCAAGTTCGAGAATTGCAAGAAGTTGTTATCCCAGAATATGACACTTTGTCAGGATTAAATATTTTCAGATAAGTTCTAAATTTAAGTCAAAGACGGGCATACATAATAATTCTAACTGCATTATTACTCAAAACTCGGAACTTTGCTAAAGTTAATGAAGTCATTTAAATAATACCTAAAGTTTGTATAAAATGTATTGAACATGTGTGAGGCGTGTTCAAATTTCAAAATGTCTACAAATTAATAAAATCGAAACAATGATTTATAAATGTACTTTCCTGTTTTTTTTATACAAGGAAAAGTTTAAAGAAAACAATTGGCGACCACTTTGAAGAAACATGTTTAAAACAGGTACATAGGCTTCATGCGTTATTGCCTCCAAATTAAACCAGGAGAAGTGTACCATGGCACCCCACGGATGCCACCGCAGTACCTAGGTTCTAGTACCGGTGCCGCAGAGCGCCTAGGGTCTAGTCCCGGACTGAGCAGGATTTTCGACACTAGTAGTAGCAGGGTCGAGTTCTGTCGCAGTCTGAAGTAATTATCTAGCGGCATCTGGTTGACGGTAATTTTCCGTGTTTAAGCCGATCAATACCAGGCAAATGCCGGATTCAGTACCCTAACAAAACAGGCCCACGAACCGCACGCGAATGTTTTACTTCCCATTCCTTGTCCAATCCTACCCCTACGTATACACACTTACTTGCACTAACACTACCACACATGCGGAGACCTGTCGGAACTTAGAGCTCCAGGCAACTGGCGCGTGCCGTGGGGAGATACTTTGTGCGGTTACTTGTAGGGGTTAGAATCTTTTGGCTGGCGTGTTCGGTTCCCCGTTAGCTGATGCAAGGACTGCGACGAATGTCACCTTCCAGTGTGGAACATCTCCGACACTTCCCGAGGCAAAATCAAATTAAACTACGTACTAATGACGTCAGCAGTTGACGCGCCGGAATAGCTAACAATCGAAAAATAAAATACCTTAATGATCCCCGAAACGTCCGAAAAACTAGATCTTGCATTACTGAACTGCGCTTAAATTGTTCATTCGGGCTTCTAATCTGACAGGCCCCAACACGGATGAAGATGTATATCAAATTAGCATGAATTCTCACCACCTGATCAAAAATATTTTAACCTATATTGAACAGCCGTTGATATACTAGTCATGGCTGCATCAATAAATGTACTTAACCCCCTTTTTACACCCCCCATGTACCCTTTTTAACCAACACTCATTCCCACAATACAGTGTAGGGAAGTAACAAACCAGCAATTCTGAATATACTCCAAAACATGCAAAACCAAACTCTTGCTAAATGGGATTGATGGACTTTCAAAATCTATTTTCAAATTAAATAGTCGAAAACTTACAACGCATATTTTAAAAACTTAAACAAAAATGTTTTTAGTCGCTTTTTAAAACTTGGACAGTATAGTGACCACCGTGACTAGTTTAACTGTACAGGGAATGTAGGAAGAACATATAAAGAACAACACGACACACACCAACATCCATGCCCGATGGACGAATTCGAACCCGCGTAATTCCCCTCGCAGCCAAGGCAGGCTAACGGTTCTTTCAGCCTTAGCGACCTCGGCATACCAGAGGGCTTTTCCAAGCTTGTGAAGATTTAAGTCACTAGAGATAGGTGGCAAGAGGAAGTGTTAGGGGGTTAGATTGGGGGGGGTGGAGATGGGGAGGCGTAATAGGGGAATTATCTGGTGGCGGGTCTTACAGAAGAGAGAAAACGCCCCTAAAGTTGAATAAAAGTAAGGATACGCATACATTCAAACAAATAAATTTCGGTACTCGAAAGGAAACTAGTAAAACTGAGAACACTGAAATCGAAAAATATAACTGATTTGCGACGTAAAATTAAAAATCAAGATGCGACGAAAATGTGTCAAAAACTTTACAACCTCATATTTTTTAAGGACAGTTGCATATTGCCAGATAGCATGAACTCCTGAATTGGACAAGTTGCGCGTTTCAAGACAGCAAGTTTCAAATCATTGTAATATCATATTACATTATCTTTTGATGCAAAAAGCTTTCAAATGTTAACAAAGCAATATTTAATCAGGAAGACGTTGCTATTGCTTCTTTTATCGAAGAACTTTTGCGTTGACCCAGATACGTCCCGGAGAAGCGTGTAATTTTTATGAACTAATAATAACCTGCTAAGAGATGCGTTAAAAACTCTATTCTGGCTATTGGAGACATTTCTGTTCCGTACTTACAAAATGTCAGAGTAAATATGTTCATATCATTAAAAAATATAATATTAGCAGTGTTACTTTTCAAGCAAAAAATTACTTTAAGAAAGGATATTATAAAACATATTTTGGTAAAATTGGTTTGATTGAAAATGATTGATGTAAATGATTGGTGTTTGCAGAAATAATTTACCATAAAAAAACATTATTTCAACATAAGCATTAATGCCTTTCTAACATCTTTTCTTTACGATATAAAAAGAAGGACAACTGAGAGTCAGAAACGTGTCGTCAGACTCTGAAATGTTTGTCTTCATACTGCTACTGCGCGGAAACGTCCTCCGTAGTGAAGGAACCTAATTACAAATATTGAACTTTCTAAAAACCCTTTGGTTCAATAGCTTTATGAAAAGATGAAATATTTCTCGATACGTTTGCTTTCGCAATTTTTGTCAACTTTACTTGTCAAAAACTATTATAAAACGGTGGATTTCCGAAATGTCGTGAAATGACATTCCGCCTTACGGTCATATTAGAAAAATATAACTTTGTATTTATAATGTTAAATTTCTTTCTATACTCTCATTAAAAAAGTAATAGAAACTGAATTACTTAGCCATTGTAGACACAGTGACATGAATACGTGTACATTAAACTGTTACAAGTATAAAAGTTTGTTAACAACGGTAGAATTACGATCATTCTGAAAAAATGCGAATAGTGAGTTGGCTATTAATCTTGTGAAAAATTAGCTTTAATTTAGTTATACGACAGTTCACAAAATTGCCCACTATTAATATGCTCTTCCAAACATGAAGAGTAATGATTTTGTGTGTAATATTTAAAACAGTCTTAGTTAGTCATCTAACCTCTATTAAAACCTGTTTTAATAAAGTGTTTATGTTAGCATTATAACCAATGAATATTCACCGCTTTGAAGATTAATTTGAATTCGTATAGTAAAACTTACGGAATACAAAACTCTCAGTTACAATTTTAAGAAGAAAAACTAAAAAGAAAACCATTTCCCAAACACAATAAAGCGATTGCCTTCAAAAGACCTAAAGAAAACTTACACAAACTTTAACAGAACACGTAGAAGCTAAAACAAACGCACGAGAAACCACTTTTTCAGAATTTAACTATATATATAAAAACAAGCCATCAGAAAGTCAATGTGTCTCTAACACTTTCTAAGCTTTTTAAATTTTCATTTATTCTAATATAAAATAAGGAGGAGGAGTCTCAAAAAATACTCATCAAAAAACTGCTTCTGGAGAGCGGTAAAATTTGATATTCACTGTATGATTCGCGGTAACAATCTCGTCGAATATTGCTTCGGAAAAATATTGCACTTTCAAACATAACATTAATATTTGCCTGCCAAATTATCGAACTGTGTTTTCTACACTGGAATACAATGCTGCATGGATCTCGTCAGTATTTAAAAAAGAAATTATATTAATATACCACGGGTTATTTGCGAAATTGTAGAATTAATCTGGCTCAAATCAAGGAGATTTATCTGAAGAATCTCTAAAACAAATGGAATTTAGTAGACTATTCCACTTACGAACGTTATGACCAATATGTACCAAAATGTGACAAATATTGAAAATAATTGAAATCCATGGTAAAATAAGAGGTTGTTTATAGTACCATTACGTCATTTGGACATGCAATCCACGTACACCGCCTCCTAAAATAGACCATTTCATTTTGCATTGCCAGTAGAGAAAAGCGAAACAAAAAAAATCGTATAGAAAAATCAACCAAATTTTGGACAAACCCGCCCTGATTAGGAATTTTGATATCTATGTTTAACACCAATGTTATAATTTCACGAGTAAAATAGTCACATGAATTTCTATGCTATTGAAGCATTCTTTTACAGAAAAACTTTTCTTAGCTCGAATCCAATTCACTTCGAAGATTTCTCTAAAAAACCGCCAGCGTTTGTGAAACATATCATACGACTCTTAAATACTAATACGTTTTTTTAGGTTTATGATCCGGTGGTGTGGCTGGGTTTATGTAGTCAAGGCTTGTATGTGTACTGTAGATTGCGAATCTTGAATTTTCAGTAAAATCCAATAAGAAAAAATGTAAATGCCTTAACACGAAAAAAGTAGTATCTAAATACGTAGGTAATATTTAGAACTAACCCATTGCAGAGGAGGATGCTATAGTTTGTTAAATTACTAAAAGACTAAAAGGTATAGCGCAGTTTCATAATGGTTTCTCCACAATGTTATCTAAAAATCGCTTCGGTTCCAGATTCAAAATAGAGGTACAGCAAGAATGACTGCACTAACCCACAGGGTCTCGGGAGAGTTTTTTGTAGAAAGTTATAGCAGCCTCGAGAAGCTGCATTGCTGTCTTTCTGCATCGTAGGATGGTGACGGGCCTAGAAACGATCTCAAGACGACAAAGGAACTGACCTGTTGAAACATTCCTGTCTTCTGTGTTTAAAGTTCAAATCTCTTCTTGTTCAAGCAAAGCGGATCAGCCGACTTGTGAGATGGCTCACCAGACGTCAAAATTAAAAATCCTACAGAAGTAAGAAATTAAAGATTATCTGATAGTTGTATGAAATTGAGAAAAGCTTTTAAGATTAATTAATTTTTACTGTTCGCGAAATGTCTGATTTGCCTACGCACGCTATTATTATTATTTTTTATAATATATTATATTATATATTTAGAAGCAGTGAGAAGTCATTAAGTCTGTCTCCTGGCCCATTTGTTTTCGTGTCCTTGTGTAAAATTTCAAGTAATTGAATAATAAAATATTTTAAAACGGTTCTGTGCATCACGATCTGCATAGCAGCTCTTAAAACAATGATTTATGCTAGTTATCATACATTCACACCGGTATATTCTCAAAGTTTCGTCATAAAAATAATATTTAAAGTCTGTTTTCCTGTAACTAATTTAAAAACCAAGGAAATGAGATTTGTAAAATGTAAGGGAATTTGGCGAATAAATATTTGCCGTTAAAAACAATTAACTAGTGCTGAAAGCATTTTAAGAAACTTGTGGTTAAGACAGTTTTGATATTCGGGATTTCGTTGTTTCGGATGATTTATGAAATGTTTCAGAATAGCGAGCCAGTGGTCTGCGTTGGTCTGCTACATACTACGTATTACCATACCACAGCTTCAGAGTAGGTATTGATCTTGAGGCCTCAACGGCAGTCCAAAAAACGAAAATAAAGTATTAGGCATCTCATGAACGAGGACTGACGATAGAGGTGTGGTGCCAGCAGCATCGTGTAAACGTGTGGGATGGAGGCGGCAAAAGTGGAAGTGTTCCGGAATTTCTCAGCAGAAGAGTACCGAAATAGTGATGAAGGAGATTGAAGGTTCGGGTCTTGCAAATATGTATGCGTAAACTTTTTGAAGTGTTTGAAAAGGGATTACTAATGAATTATGGTAATATAAAAACAATATTAATAAAAATTCTTATGTTAATGCCAACTAGTTTACTCATATCTTAGTTTTTTTGTGACAAGATATTTGCATTGAAGTTCAGTACAACGTAAAACAAAATGATCGAACTGCTTGGGATATGTAAAAGGTAACGTTGAATTTTTAAGACTTGCTTCTTTTTCCCATCAACCTAGAATTATTTACTTCGATCATATATATGAAGTGCATAGCATAGTAACAATCGCACGAGAGTAGAAGAGATTGTGCTTGTTAAATTGTGTATTAATTTGTGCTGTTGGTCAGATCGGTGAGCTGTCAGTTTGACTTTCCATTACTCCTTTCTCACAGTGAACACAGTTGTTCTTGCTCCTGCCAATATTATGACCCGTAAACGGAAGGGTCGAATGCACATTGTTCGGGGCTTCAAAGCGTTCGAATATGACAAAGCAAGCATCCTTTACTTCCCATTTGGAAAATGAGATATAGTGCCCTTAGACGAATTTCAACAGACAATTTGAAAAGATCACTAATGGCCTTACATATTGAAGCACACATTAATCTTATTAAACAATACTTTCTCATAGTTCTGCCATAAATGGCTATTAAATCGTATGAACGTTGTTTCTAGTTCTTGGCCTTGATTTTCAAACGCTGTAGTCTTGCAACGCTTGCGAAAAACGTACTAAATCACAATGTAAATTTAATTACAATTTTCAGGTGAGCGTCGCTTTCGACCCAGAGCTACGATTTGTTGAGAGAAGGCTCTATCTACAGATTCACTCGAAAAAGTAATTTTGCACCCCCGTACCGTTGCAACCCCGGCGTTAGGATCAGTATGAATGAATTTAATCGGTAATGGCCTCGTAGTGCTTCGTATAGGAATACGTTTCCAATATCGACTTGCCGGCAAACGTCAATAAATATTCATTATCTTAAGATACATTGAAATGTATAATACTTTTGTAACACACCCGTAATTATAAATTATGATATGATTCAAATATATTGAATTATATTTCCAGAAATAAGTAAGAGTTAAATTAAGTTTTTTATTTCACTTAGTTAAAGATTGGGTATATCAGAGACAACTTGTAGTGTTTCGCCATTATTGGTTGGATAAAAACGTATTAATGAGTATGTAATAGCGATTCAGAGTTTTAACGTAATTCAGTTTCAAATATTGAGATGTTTAGTCATCTTGTGAAATTCAATGACCGACTGTTGTATAATGTAGGTCTTTGACCTTTTTTTGTTTCAGAAAGTCTTCAGGAGCAGCTTTGAATCATGCAATGAAGATGCGCGAAAGGAATGCAACTGAAAATGTAGCATTAATTATTTAAGCATGTGTTTTAACATTGTTTCGTAACAAAAGTTCGTTGCAGGTATCGAAATGCCAAACTAGTCTTGTTAATTTTAATGCGATAGTTTTGAGTAAATGGACTTCGTTCATAATGTTACTTTAAGAAGTCACACTGAATCTTAACGTTCGAAACGTGTAAACGTAAAGTAACTGGAAAAGTAGAAGCGCTAAGAAATCTGAAACTACTCTAAACTAATATTTATGAACCTGGTGCACCAGTTAGGTTTTTAAAATTGTTTGAAAAGTTTCAAAATGTATAAAATTGTATGTTTCGATTTTTTTGGTAAAATTTCATTATTTTCTGATAATTTGAAATTAATTTTGTGCTTCAATTGTAAGAAAAATGTGAAAGAGCATTGTAAAATGGTTTCATTAAGTTATTACGATGTAATTTTGTATTAAGATCTAGTGGAAGAAATATAAGAGCGTCACTGACCCTATGGAAACTCTTATTCCTGATCTTTGCAAAGAATTCCCAAATACTATCTCCCTAAAGGTATAACAATGTTCCTGACATCCTACATTAAAGTAATATTTGTTTTGTTACTGTGAAGAAAACAATTTACTTTAAAGTTTCTTGAAACGTTGATTGAAATTACAAAATTGTGTTAATTTGCAATTCATTTATTATAAATTTATAATAGTTCTGAATTTGAATGCCCAATATTTACTTCTACACAAAACCTAAAAATGTGAACAAATCGAACAGGAATGGAAACCATGAAGGTTAGTAGTATTTTAAGTACACGTAGTACTATGGCAAATTCAATATTTCTTGAGGTATAAATTAAACGTAATTAAAACAGATCAAATTACATTTAATAATAAAGTTAAATAAAAATCTGTTGAATTGTAAAATAACATGTGAGAACGTAATTGTCCTAAAAATTTCAATAATTAAAAGTTACAAAATTTCGTAGTAAACCGGTAGAGTATTGGATTGAGATGTTTAGTTGAGAAATGTCCAAGAAACGAAAATTTAATATATCACAGCAATATCGAAGAGGAATTTACATCACCGTCAACGCACGTCGTAGGTAACCAGGTATATTTTGCGGAACTGCAAAAGATTTCATAAGCAGTTACCTGTTTTTTCTGCGATGCGCGTTACTTAATGCTCGTCAACGCAACTTTCGTGAACAGCGGATCTAATACATAATATACACTGTAAAGCATTTTTTTTTCAAAAGTTGCCGAAAAACAAGTTTTTGTTTTACCGTCAAGAAATTTAAAAAGTGTAAGCGTATAGCTGTATGGTGACACGCTTTCTGAATCCAGCGCAGTTGCAACCGTCCAAATGTGATCAATATATACGTTGTAAAGCGAAATTTGGCAAAATAAGTCCCGGCGTCCCCAGATCGTGTTGCCGTCTCCTTTCATATTTGATGAAAGCTATATGAGTATTTCGATTAAATCCCATCCTATTAGTTGTATGGTAAAAGTATTTCTCCAAATTTCTCCCTTTTGTAAAGCAATTTTGTTCTATTATTTAAATATAATAGATATCAGCCTTTTATTTAAAATTTGTGCGTAGAAGTTTATCAACAATACTAGTTAGAATCGACAGTATTCGTGTTTAGTGGGCCTAACAAGCCTGCTCCATGCTCCTTAACAGCCTAACAAGCATGCTCCATGGTTAACTTTTTGTCTCTTGCGGTCTGCTGCTTCATGAGTTACAAATGACTTAACAGTTCTTATGAAAGAACCTCTACGCACAACCGTTTTAAATCTATTAAAACTTACGATAATGAAAAGAATTAGAAAATACTTGAAAATTTTGTATAGCAACAAGCCAGAAACGCTTAGATTCTTTCTTATCACGATCTTTTTCAAGCAAATTGTACGGAGCATGGGACACGTTGAAAAATGTTGGAATTTGAGATTGAGGAATTCAATCGATTCACACAATTCATTCGATATTCCATTAGATAACCTGAATGACTATTTGCATCCGCTGTTCATGAAATAGACCCTACGTTTTAAGAAAAGTTACTGCAGATTCTGGAAACAATCACCTCTCTCCGATGATTGTCTGTCTCCACAATGCACATTGCGAAGAAGTCGAAAAATAGTTAATGTGAAGCGTTTGGCTCTAAGGCTTTTTGTCGCCGCTCAGTAATTAGAATCCTTATAACGCCTTTGGTGAATAAATAACTATTTTCTTTAACAAATAAATATTTCCCTCGAATGTAGAGTCATGCTTTTGTACTACGACTTCTTCTAAAATGACCAAACTCCCCAAACCCTTGTAATTACCGACCTAAAGAAAAAAAATCAGTTTGATTTCTTGATGTTCCACAGGGGCGGGGAGAGGAGGGCTCTAGCTACTTCACGGCTTAACAGGGCATACCAACTGCGGGCGTGAACTTAACTCGCCAAAGCGTGCCACCAGAAATGCTACGATTGTTTTGAAAGTACAAGGTGGTTGTTGCCAACATTATAAATTGACATGTGCCGTTCCGAGTCGAACCTAAGTATCTCAACTCAACCGTGCCATTCAACGCTGGTTGAGGACTAGGATGTTCGCGTATCAAGAAAAGTTCCGGTTTACAAAATATTGATACAAATTAATAAATTTTAATAATTTTTAATGACTAATAAATTTTAACTTGAAAATTTCATTCGAAATAGTTTCAAAATTCGCAAATATTCATGGAAAGTGCTTCAATGTCACCACTAGATTAAATATAGAGTAAAAATTATTTTTTTAAATAATTAATATATATTTAGTAGAATATTGTAAGCTATTTGAATTTAAGAGTCGGGGAAGAAGGGTATGTTGACGGACCCTTTTGTATGGAGCAGCTAGCAGTGTTTTGTATGTAGAGCGTAATAACACTGTTACCAGTAACCAGATACAATTTTGAAATTATTACAGTTCTTGTTAAAGTTTACTATGGTGAAACAGCATTATAAAAAATCAACTTCAAAATTTGGTCCAAATTGGTATTAATAATTGGTAACTTTACGCGGAAAGCGCTTCATTGGCACCTGTCAAATTGTTTATAGTTGAGTACAACTTTCTTTATTTTGTTACAAAATTAGTACATAAGTAGAAGAATATTAACTGCTAATTAAATTAGAATTTCTGAGAAGAAGGGTGCGGTGGTGGACAGTTTTGTATGGAGCACCTCTCAATTTTTTGCGTTTGTAGAGTGTAATAACACTGTTGAGGAACACGATAAATATTGAAATTATTACATATAAATATTAATTATAATGTTGAACTGGATTATAAATTTTAACTCCGAAGTTTGATTCAAAACAGGCTTAAAAATTCGCCAATTTAGACGAAATGTACTTCATAGCCCCCGCTTTTCAAATGTTTATAGTCTAGTACAAAATTATTTATTTTGTTATAAAATAAGTACAAAATTAGTAGAATATTATAGGCTAGTTAAATTGGAATTTCTGAGAATGGGGTTGCGGTGGCGGACACTTTTGTTTAGAGCAGCACCCAATAATTCGGCTTTGTAGAGATTAATAACCCTGATGAGGGAGCAGATATAATTTGAAATTAATACATGTAAAAGTTCACTTTCGTGTTACTCTGCCTTATTAATTTCAACTTATAAATTTGACTCAAAATGTGTTTAAAAAACGTGAATTTACGTGAAAAGAGCTTCAATGACACCCGTTTTTAATTGTTTATAGTCGAGTACAAAATTATATATTTTATTAGAAAATTAGTACATTTGTAGTAAAATATTATAGGCTTGCTAAATTGGAATTTATAAGTAGGGGGGATGCGGTGACGGACACTTTTGTTTGGAGCCGCTCACAACTTTTCGGATATGTGCAGTGTAATAACAATGATGAAGGACCAGATAAAATTTTGAAATTATTACATGTAAAGGTTCACTTTGGTCCTAAACTGTCTTATTAATTTCAACTTTGATATTTGGCTCTAAATGTGTTTTTAAAATATCGGAATTTTACTTGAAAAGTGCATTAATGGCAGACGTTTTTTAATTGTTTATAGTTGAGTACAATTGTTTTATTTTGGTACAAAATTAGTACATAATTATTATAAAATGTTAGGCTAGTTGATTTTGAATTTATGAGAAGTCGGGGTGCTAGCTTAACGGAGATATGGTGAGAGGCTAGCGCTTATGTGCCCACCCCGGGAAATAACTTCCTCCTGATACACCAAGACCGTGTATAGTAGTATACTACCCGGGGAAATTTAAATACTCGTGCACTCTTACCTCTGCTGCCATCCCCTGCTGCTGCCAATTTGTGTTAGCCGGAAGAGCAGGCTATGGTGAGCCTCGCATTATTAAAGACATTATTATCATTAATATTATTATTATTATTATTAATTATTAATATTATCCCCAGATCCACAAGAAGCAATCGAACATCGGTATATATATACTCCACCTTCACTCCGTCTTCTGCGACTTCAGCACCTTACAACATGAGAGGTCTTAATTATATATTCCGTTTTCCAAGTTCTCAATGATTTTTCGTAGAGGAAAATGTATTATTTTGAAGTTTATTTTTATGACAAGAAATGTATGAGTGCCATTTGTGCTAATTACAAATCTCTCTGTTTTCTCTAACTTCAATTAGCCGTAAAATATCTTTTATACTTTTTCAACATATTCACTGAATCTTTTGAAATTTCTTTAACGAATATATTGGCATTTATACAATGTAGTGATGCTGACGTATTTCAAGTAGTGATGCTGTTGAGATAAAGACTTTTTGTACATTCATTCATCCATCCATCAATTTGTCCGTCCATTCATACGACCACCCGTCCATCCGTCTACACCGAGGAATGTCAAGATATTATACATGAATTTATTTTTTGTATTAATTATGTATTGTCTTCTGAAGTCCTCCAGCTCCCTTTCTGTAGTAAAATAAGCATTATTCATAACGATTAACAATCTGCAATCGAACATCAGCACTTTCTCTGACGGTGCAGCAAAACAGATCCTATATTTAAATGTAGGAAAATGTGAGGCAAAATATTTATCTCCCCACCCTCCATGGAGTGACATAGAAAATTCACAAGTCCTTTTTCTTCCTTCGAACAAACCCAAAATAGCTTGCAATAATGATGCACACACGTTTCACGAGGAATCCTCACATCAACTATCAAAACGTATGGTGTACTCTTAAATAATCAATATCCACTAATGAAAGTAAATCGGCTGTTCAATCAGACACAACCATTTATCCATGCACAACTACATAAAGACTATTACTAACATTCGCTTCCCTTATTGGGCGGGCTGCACAAACAAATCTAATCAGAAGGGCTACTTTGGCTCAAAGTGTCTCGGGTTTCGGGTGCAATACAGTGGGAGAAAGAAACAA
>BOPP01000110.1:4114743-4135350 GCA_017312745.1 Gryllus bimaculatus
AAGAAAAAAACTACTGCAGCGTCATTGCACCCCCCCCCGCGTCCCCGACGAGCGTTTTGGACGCACACGCGCACCAGGTGCTAAATAGAAAGCCAAAAGGCGGACTTCGCCACCGTGGGTGTTGCCCTGCATCTCGCTTCGAGGGGGGGGAACTTACGTTTTTCCCGATTGTTCTGTTGGAATTCCTTTGGGAGAGATGTTTCAACAGATTTTTTCATTCAGCTTATACCACCAGAATCGATGTTTGCTACGGATGTCGTCTAGAGTCAAAATAAATAATTAGTGACTTATCCCATACCGTCAACTCCATTCCGCGAAGTGACTTCCCCGGACTCTGCCGTTAAAAATGAAAGAACGAAGCAGAGTCGGAGCTACGAAAACGAAGACGAATATTCCCTTGACGATCTCACATTGGTTTATTAGAAAACGAATACGTATGATACTTGTAATTTTTTGTAATAGAATTGTACTACTATTTTCATTTTTATTGTATGGACATAGCATGGTATGGAATGAAAGGGCAATATCTATTTGTAATTGTTATTTCAGTACTGGATAAACATTTTGGAGAATGAATAAATACGAACTGAAAATGTGAGAGTGAAAAAAAATAAAATTAACATTACCTCTTCTTCGGAGTTTGTTTCAAAGAAGGGAAGGTTTAAAATTTCTTTAACAACACAAATTTGTAAACACACCAGTAGCGAGGAATTTTATTTCGAGTGGCAACACTTTCTTCTTTTCCAGCTATTATGGATGCAATTGTTTAATATATATTTTTTCTAAATACCTCATTGTATTCCAGGATTAAAATTTCCCTACACTTGGTAAGTTAGAAGAGTGGACACTACTATCCAAAAGGGACCTTCATTTTCAAACATTGGATTCCCTACCAAAGATTCTCGTTATGTACTAAGTGCAGGCACTGAATAAGTCTACTTCTTCATCAAATTCTGGAATTCGCTTTTAATTATGTATTTTTTTTGAAAGAAACCATTAAGTATCGAAGTAGGCATAAACACGTTGAAAATGTGTGCGTTGCGCACACTCAAGGTTGTTTTATGTTCGTCGTAAAGGCCAATCTCTCGTCAACGTCTGGGACACGTAGTGAAGCGGACCATAGTGAAGCGCAAACTACGCCGTAAAACTATTGCAGGCTTTAAATTTTAAAACGCCATTTCGTTCGGGAATTCGCTTTGTCGTTCGGCGAGTTCTCGCGAAATTGAGTTGATCCCTTAACGTGAGGCGCAATAAGAATAAGAGCCTATTCAAACTATGTCACTTTAGTTTTTTACACGTAGTGAAATAAATTTGGTATGAAAAGTTACAATCCGTAATAGTAAATAAAAATTAACAATGATACTTCTAATTGTACTTAATTCTTAGGTTAATATTTAACTGCCTTCGTAAAATTAAAATCTATATATTTTTTTATAAAAATTGTTATTTTATTTCTTCATTGCATTGAAAATCCAAACAAATTATTATTTAAATAGACTGACAAAACACGAACATCGATATCTATGGATCGTCTCTGAATGTTGATGAATCGGTTTAGTTTATTCGACATCGATCCATTGTGCTCTTCCGTGTTAGAACGCCGTTTCTCGTGCTTTTCGTGTTCTGACACAGCATGTAAAGCTTTCCTCAACAGACAGCTCGTAGTTGAGTCACGTGCATTCTTTGTTTGAAATCGTGTGAAATTCATCGTCCGGGTTCTAGCTAAGTCTTAACTAAATGTAAGTATTCGAGAACATTTTTCACTTCACATTTGTTTTGTTCCTCTATAGAGGAACTCTCCTCTATAGTAGGTAAAGCAATTGATTTCATTGTTTCGTTTTAATTTCTGCACAGCATGCGTCGTAAACGTTTTCGCGAATTGTACATTGCTTATTGAGAGCGACACGCAGTTTTTTTTCGTCCAGGTCATCTTCCGAAGGAACGGTCAAATACGTCGTGTTGAAATTCTCCCTGAAATATATTTCGAGAAGGAATGGAGAGAAATGTTATATCTGACTTTATATATTTTAATTTACTTTTATTTTTTATTTTCAATGGCAAAAAAGAATATTTTTGGGTATTGTTCGAACTTAATACAGCATTTTTCAGAATATCAAACGAACAAAACTCTTAAAATTTAACTTAACAGTACATTTTAACAGCTATTTGGACAAACACCTGGTTTTCTTTTATAAGTAGTATTTTCAAAAATATGAAATTCGATAGTATTTATTCATGTTCGGTATTAGTGAGTGTTATGTGAATTTGAATATTGTTCATACTTTTGTATTCAGAATGTGCATCGAGGTAATTGCCAAACATTAAATTCCTTAATTTTGAACCAGATCGACCAATTAACAGATCAAATATGAAACTAGTAGTGCTACAAAATTGCATAGAACATTTTGGCAATAGTTTCCTAATATCTTTAATCTTGGTGCGCTATTCGGTTTTGCCTCACCAGCGCCCTAGCTGGTATCTGTCCACGCCGAAAAGATATTTTTTCACATTTTCTCAATTTTTCGGTTCCCTAATAGTAGAATAGAAATATGACTCCAAAAATATATTAGAAGAGCAAAACCTGGTCATACATGCAACTTTGATTGAAAAATGTGGAAAATATTTTTTGAAATGAGAGAGAGAAAGAGGGATTATGCAATGAGAAAAATTATCAGCTCATTTTCAAAAAATAAACTGTTTCCAGATTTCTAGAACCTTTATCAGAAATGATTTTAAGCACTTGCATTCACAAATGTCATAATGTATAAAGAACCCATGTAATGTATATTCTAATGACGTGAGGGAAAAATGCATTTGAGTTTGAAAAATCAAAATAATACATCAAAATGACATTTAGATAATGTGTTCAGGCATTTACTAACATCAAGTCAAATTCGCGGGCAAGTTAACCAGCTCACTAAAGTTTGTGGAGTTTGTGCGTCCGTAGCAACTGGCGCTTAGTTTTAAAGTATGGTTTGTACAAAATGTTCCGAGGTAGTAGTGCATACTAGGCCCATGACAGATATTTGGAGAAGACAGTTGACAGATATTGCCTCAAAATCGATATTAATTTCAATATCCTCTACTAGAAATGATTCATTAAAACAAAATACATCAGTGTTATTTGAAATAGTCAATTTTAAACAATACATTTAAAATTGTGAATCGTGTTTATTTAAGCGTGAATAGTTGCACTAATTGACTACGTTCAAGTTCGGATGTTTCACGGTCAATGATTTAGTTCAGACGGCCACTAGGAAAAGCGGTTCTTTCAGGTCACGCGTAGCGTGATAAACGTTCAACCGTTAACATTAGAGCTAAAAGTGAAACGATACTCGAGTATTCAAATAAATCTGTGAATGCAACAAAGAAAAAATATGCTTTCGTCTGATCGTATCAGCTACTATTGACCTTAGTGTATTATTATAGTAATTTACAATACCAGGACGGGAAATGTTATATTACGAGTGTGATGCTTCTAGACGAGGTGATGGAATTTCAAAAGGAATAATATAACACTTCCGTTCGTGTAGCGTAACATGTTTTATTTCATACTAGTTTTCATACAGTGCACTTTGGAATAAGTAAAAGTATTTTTCAGCGGAGCCACTTGGGGGCATTTTTGAGAGAATATAGCATATTCTGATGCGATCAAGTAGAAATTAGTAGCACTCTTCATTGCTCATTATCATTGTTTTTTAGCTGAATGTCTAAACTAAATGTCTTCTAACTAAATGTCTGTCTGTCCTTGAAAGTCCGTCTGACTGAATGTCTGACAGACAGACAGACTGAAATGTGTGACTGAATGTTGTGACTGACTGGAATTGTGTTGGGACTGAATTGTGGGTGACTGACTGACTGTCTAACTGGTTATTGAATGTTTGGACTGACTGACTGATTGAATGTTTGACTGACGGGATGAATGTATGACTGAGTGACTGAATGTCTAACTGACGGTCTGACGGACAAACGTTTTCAAATGACCATATTTTCGGTATAAGGAGACCCTGAAATTTGTCCGTTGAAATCTCTGCATCGATATATATCTTTCTCCTTGCTAATTGTATTACTCCACATTTACGTACGTAAACAAGTAAAAGCTGTCACTTCTGCAAACACCATAATTCGCCAGCATTATATGCGTAAACGGGTTATCGTTGTCGTTATCTCATTGACAGATCAAGTAGATGTCTCGCCTGTAGCTGAGGACTCCTGTTCAAATGTGTAGTTGGTATCTGCCACCTCGTACATCGTTTACATGGGAATAAAAACGGGTTGAAGTTCTCCGTGTTGTAAGACGAGAAATCGCGTGGCAGTGAACGTGATATTACATATCACCAATCAATATCACGAGAAGGGATTTTTCTCATAACTATCTGAATATCGTGACTCAGCGGCTGTAATAACGCTCGTTACAGCATACCACCTGTGTATTGCGATGCGCGAGTTTGAAAGATGCAGTTCTGCACTCAGCGTTTCAGGACTCTGTGGCACTTAGTATGGCTGTGTGCTATCTAATGTCGATCTTCTGGTAAATTAATGCATATAAATATTTTAAAGTCATTTTTCGTATCTAAAAACTAAACATTTAAAATATTCAAAGGCTCGATTAGTATTGAATTGAATTGAATTTGCCTTATTTTACGTGGCGAGACTCGGACCATCAGGCCCGCTCTTCCGTCTGACCACGCAAATTTCGCTACGCTCCTTTCATCTACTAGAAGAGGAAGGAGGTATTTCTTGGGAGAGAAACTGGCGATTTGAATTTAGCTCAGTAAGCTCTAAAATTTCGTTTTCACAAGTCAATCGAAATATTTCTTAAATACCGTATATAATTTTGACGTGCTCCCCAAGTTATCTTCTTAATTAATTTTTTTGGTCTTCGCACTTGTCACAGAATGCTGTCACATTATTATCATCGACTTTGACATTTTATTTTCATTTTTTTTCGATTTTCTATTTTATGTGCGTGATATTACTGTATAAGAAGCGGTAACATTTTTGTGAACACATCTAATAATATTCACGCAAAAATATACTATAGAAGGTAAATTAATTAATATTTTTAGAGTGAAATTTAATATATTTCACAAAATAATTGACAAAACAATATGCATATTCTTACTTCTGTGCTTCGTTCTTGGCGACTTGATTATGTTTTAATTAACGTTTAACGTTTATATATAAAACTCGTGAATGATTTTGTACGTTTTCTTCTTATTATATTCTTATTAAAACGGTTTCATTGGACATCTGAACGCGTATATACCTAAACGGGAAACATTGTATAACGAAACAGGATTCAACAATTGTTATTTATGCACCAAGGACATTATATGGGTAACCAGTTAACGCACGTGATACACACATGATTTTATATTTTACCTAGTTTCATTGATTCAGATTTACTTATTAATTAGATGTTAACTTGACACGTGTTGCCTTTTCAATATTTCCCTCATACAATCCCTCCACATGAGAACATTTAGTATCATTCAACTCTTTTCACATTTCCCTCATCCCACGATTCTCTCGATTGAGAGGAGGTACGCAGCGCTCCATATCTAAGGCAATAACAATTAATAAAGTAACAGTAGAAAATAACATTAATTTTCTTTTAAGTTTAATTAGAATGTTTATATGATGCACTGCATTATTTGGAATTTAAACTTAAAGGGTTTTATCATACAATATTATTTCCCCATTTGCCATTCCATGTATAAAAAAATGAATACAATTTTTCGGCATTTCTGATGTCGTTAAGCATTTTGATACTTTATAACAGTTAGTAAATCGTGCAATTCTCCTATTATAACTTTTGCTAGAAGGTCGTCGGACGGGCATGCTTCGTTTCGTGCAGATGGTCGTATCCGGAACATCACAGGGACTGCGGCTTACAAAGTAAGGTCGACCACTCTGCTCGGCGGTTTCGTGATTCTTAAAGCTCTTACAAACCCAAGTCAGAGCAGTAAATAACATTGCCTCAATACGACCGCCTTTCATTGTCTCCTCGTCATTCGGAGGGCTATTGTTTGCGGGTTTTTAGATTCTGAAAAAATAAAAGTAAAGTAAAGTAGTTCTTAATTTTTTTTCTGTTTTTAAACTGAACACATCACATTTTATTGGTTCAAGACCGTCTGGTTCCTTGAATTACTTTATTGTACCATGGCTCACTTATCAAAAAGTTATTAAAATCACAAGCTGGTTAGGTTCCTAAAAAGATGTCTTGCCGACCCTCTTCATAGCTTTTGGGGAATTACATTTCTTGGTTTTTGTACAGTTCTCATCAACGATTACCTGTCCTGAATAAAGACATCTTTATACTTCATTTAGTACGTTGTACTCCTGTATAATTCTGGCGACTGAGTCAAAAATCGGGAATGTTGCGTAAAAATGTGTATGTTATACTGTTTTATACCACAAATCGTAAATTGTTTTCATTTTTTTCTGAAACAATATTTACAATGATATAAGCAAAGGTTAATATAGTTAAATCCCACAATTGGAAGATTTCGAGCTTGTGACACGTTAGAGGGCATTTGGTATTCAGTAGAGTGAATTTCATTCAGATTTCAACGCTTACATAAACTAGAGTTATTTGCGACAAAACATTTCGAGTTGTGCAGAACAACAAAGTGTAGGAATCGCCGGCATGTTTAGAGGTCACTAAAGCTGTAGTGCCGTATTCGCTTCGGCTCGAAAGGTCCCAGGTTCGAATTACACCTCGGGTATGAATGTTTGTAAGTGTTTGTGTTGACCTTACTATCGTGTTTCTCTATAGTTATCCCAATGTAAATCAATTAAAATCGTTGCTACATAATCTAGTAGTTAAAAAACGTGTTTTTAAAAAAAGTGTAGTAAAATGTTCGCTGTACGGAGGGTATATACTATGCGTGAGCAAACATAAATGAATTTATGGAAGATGATAAAGCGGCGGCCAAAGATAGGGGACAGAAATGCGATTTGCTTCTTGAGTTCTACTCACTAATTTGCACGGAGTCGTACCATTTCGCGTACCGATACAAGATTTGTTGTTGTAAAGCCCATAATATCGTTCAGCAATAGAGAATATTCCGGCAAAATGATCATCAGAATCTAATCCTATAGAACTTTGTGGGAGTCATATAAAATATATTCTTTACCGCAAGATGTCTTAGAACTGAAACTGAATATTCCTATGAAATCGCTTGCAAGGACAGAAATGTGCTGGAGACCATACAATTTCAAGCGTGGAAATTTACATTGCGTATGGTGGGCGTCATTTTCAACAATGTTTATGAAGACGCTGTAAAAGTCCTTAATTTATTACTTTTATTAACTAATTTATTCTGTTGCTATATGAAATCTATAATTACTAGATGATGTATTTGTTGTCAGTAGATTTGTTTTAGTTCAAAATACTTAGGATGTCAGTATTACTATATGGCATTATTTCTTCAAGAGCATATAGAGTCAAATAAACAAAATCTAGGACCTCTTTATTAAAGGTCATTGATTGAAAGCATGCGAATATACTGCAACCACTCGAACAAAGAGTGCACCGATATCCAAACATTTACTTTCCCATGTATCCTTTACCTTTTCGTAAACAAGTTCCATTATATTTCTTCCTTTGTTCTCTAAATAACCCTACAATTAGATATGTCAGAAGTGGCTCCTGCGTCAGAAATTGCATCTTCAAACACACTAGAAAAATAAGAATTGGAGACTTCCTAGTATTCATATTTTAGAATATGACCCTTCTGGTTCTGGTGATGAGGATTAACACGACGGTAATCTGTTTATTTCCCCTTATTGTACATTATTAATTAATACGATGATAACCCTTTTATATATAAATTATTCCTTTTTTTGACTTAGTGTCTCAGTGGAGGTAGAATAACGGGCATCCTTTACTGATTCTAGTATCTTACTGAACGTTTGCTATTATCCGGTTACTAGTGAATTAATGTAGCGATTTGGAAATAAATTAATAAATAATAGAAAAAATGAAATTTGTCTATTTTATCCTATTTGTCGAGTGCTCTCGCCTTCTCGTTTGGCGTTAGCGTACCTATTGTTCGCTCACCTCGAGTTCACAAGCGCAATCAGCTCTGCAGTGGCCCATAAGCTCTTTCTGGGTGCTCCTGCTATCAAACAAACAGACTCACTTGTAGCAAAGGAGAGGTAAGAGCTCGAGGAATGGCACCTTTTGAGGTTAGGGTTCACATCTCAAACGCATATTCGCTCTCCGCTCGAGCGCCACAACGAAGATATGTTATACGAAAGGTGATGCGTGATGGGTAGGCAACTGAACGCGAGTATTCAACCCTCGAATCCCGACGGTGGCCGGATTTTCGACACTAGCTCGTCAGCTACATCGAATTCAGGCGCTGTCTGGAAGAAAATTCCGGCTGCTCTGATCGATAGTTTTTCGAGGATTCGCAGATCAACACCACACAAATGCCGGAGTAGAACTCTACAAACGTGCCACGGACCGCGCGCGATCTTTCCTACCCCTTCCTTGTCCTATCCTCACCCCTTACACACGCGTACACCAAAATGCACTACACTACCACACATGCCGGAGACAGGTCGGGAGCTTAGAACTTGTTCCGGCTGGGGCGGTGCCCTGCTGGTGGGAGATAACTAGTCAGGACGAATGACCTTAGTAGTTAACGTGAATCACTAACCATCAACCATTGAATCAATCATTTCAACCCGCGACCCGTCCAACCAAACTCGCTTCTCTACTCGCTAAAAAATACTGAAATGAGTTCGTCTTATTCTAACAACGGAATGATTGGAGACTTCATGCTTGCTGCGATACCCAACACGGAAACAATCTATTTTCGGATTCCAACAGTCTTCGAATGTGTATGCCAAGAAGGCAGCGCACGAGTGCAGTTTAACTGATGAGTAAACGCATTGCTGCTTCCAAGCTCATTCGCACAAGACAAAGTCCTCATCATGTAAACATGGACACAACATTGACTGCGCAGAAAGAGGAATAATATGACTTGTTGTGCTTTTTGGTGATTTAAATATCCACATTGTACCTGTAATTCGCATTCAACGTGTTTTCAAAAAGCCAAGTCAAGTCACTCGCAATTTTTAGTAGGAGCTTAAAATAGCGACAGTGCACTTTTCAAGTCACGTACAAAGGTGAAGGACTGATGTATGATTACGCATTTTCAAATCTCATAAGAGTCTGAAATTGTTTATTTATTTATATGAAGTCAAAAACAGGTACAAACTGTGGGTGACGTGCTTTTGAAAAAATTTTCACAAGGGCCAAAGAGAGAATGTGTCATTCACAGTATCATCAAGATCTTTATTGGATTCACGAATACAAATTAATACGAGTACTGACTTCTCAGATGGATTTGCACTAATCATCGTAATAAATTACGAACTAATTTTTTGTCTCATGAAACCGGCATTTATTTTCAGATTAAAAATGAAGAAGAGAACTTTAAATAATTTGAGAATTAAAGTACTAAAGAAAATGTGATGTTGATATGAAATAACATAAGAGAGATGAAGGTGATAATAAGAACCCCTACTTCTATTTAACTTAAAAAAATTAAATCTCTTTTATGAAAACAAACATTAGTAAAAATTAGACATTTTTGTAAACTGTATAAAAATATTAACTTTCTTAACTATTCAGAAATAGGGGAACAACCAATAATTCAAAATAATTCATATTTGAGGAAAAACGTTATGTGCTGATATTATGAGTCCCTTTAAAATATTGACGAATACATGGGTTTAAATAAACAAATTACACATTGACATATAAACATGCTATTTTATTACAAAAACTTGGTAAATAAAAAAATATTTACAAAAATCACAAATGTAAATGTCAATTTCGGCACTAGCAGTTATTGTGCGCCCTCATTTCACACATATTACACTGGACTCAGAGTTCTTCATTCAGTAGTCTGATGAAAGTAGTCCACCACAAAACGAACAAGGCATTTGGCCATCCTGAAGTCAGAAACTCCTGAATTGATGGAGTAGTATGTTTCTTCTGATTCCTCATCTTCATGAAGATTCCGTTTGAAACTTTGCTCAAGTGCGGTTTTGGTTTTCTTACCACCTTCTTTTGTGCTTTTAGCCTTTTTTACGTGTTTTTCGTAACTGCAGGCATCTGTTTTTTTCTCCAGCCACCATAGAAGTGGCTTTCACAAAGTTGGTATGCTACTCTATTAATATCTTTTCTGGTGAGACCGCACACTTTTCTTTCCTCGACTTACACTTTGTATGGCTCATCAACATAGGTTTTCTTCAAAATTTAGTTAAAGCTGCTCATCCGAAGGTTGTCAACACTCACGAGTCTTTGGAGAGTAGGTCTTAGAACGAGAAACATTTTGGAAGCCTTTTCAAACACATTTTCATGCTGCTAACTGCCTCAATTGCCTTAATAAAGTCTTCATTATTAAAGTTTTTCCTATTGGTTTTTGGCTTTCAACCTAGAACCTTTCGTAGCATATCAAACAAAAATAATACGAACACAAGTTGAGGTGTATGTAAAACTCTTAATGAGTTTGGGGCTCATATTGCCTCTACAGCCCGAGCATCGTTTAACAACCATCGCCATGTTAACATTTTGCAAACCAAATCCTGCTTTTGTTACGTTAGAAATTATAGATTAAGTCATAAAAATAATGTTTACAACATATTGTATTTCATTGGTTAGGAATTTGTATCTCTCTAAGCGTAACCTAATTAAAAGCCAAGAACGAAGCTTTCAGAATCAAGAAAACAAACATCTCTGTTACACATCATCTGTGATTAACAGCTGCAACACAGAGCTGTGATGGTAAAAGAAGTTACTAAACTATTTAAAATCGTTCCCGTTAAAGTATGTAAGATGTTTAAACAGATACTAAGGGGGATCATATTATGTTCAAGGCTCATATTACCAACTTAACCTCTACTAGTTTCATATTTCCAAACAACTGATTTCTCGTTGAAACTTTCAAACATTGTATGTTAATTTGGCTTTGCGTTTGATGATTTTTATTGGTTGTAATGTAGCACATGTAATTTTAATATTTAATTCAAATTAAAAAAACACTTTAATAAATATCGAATATTTAAAAAAAATCTATATTCGTATATTTCGTAAAAGGAAATGCACGGGAAATTACACTTCTGCGATCTTCCTTACGCTTCACGCTTGCGAATCATCTCACGTGAGAAGCAACAGCGAGGAGAAAAGGCTAAATGATACGTCTTGTTTCTGCCTCATCATTTGTATTCATGTTGAAATTTTACGACAAATAAAAATCGTCAACATTTGGGTTTCGGTACCTAGGTTGTTAACATCTCATTTAAACACATAGTTTTGTTTTCTAGTGGTATTGTAAAGTAGTACATAACTTGACTTTAGCAATAAAGCATATAGGCTACCTGTATATTTCATTTCATGAAAGAAGTCGCTTTTGTATAAAATTACGTCACAATCATAACCTAAGCAATTCAAAATAGTGTAGAGCAGTAAAACTGCAGCAGAACAAAATCTCAGGAAATGGATTTCCAAAATGTAGCACGTACACTGCCCAAGAACAACAAATAGAATAAATAACAACAATAAATTATAACAACAATAAATGAAATATTTTAACAAAAACAATCTTCACGAATACTGTAATAACGTAGTATAGTGTGTATAAAGTAGAAGAATTACAGTTCTTTTACATACAGTTCAGGTTTCGAAATAGCTTTCCAAAGATTGTGGAAGAGCGTTAAAAAGATTCGGGGTCAACTGCGTGTTCATTCACTAATTACCTGTGCAGCGGTAAAGTATTCGGCTTCATGAAATATAACATTCACGTTATCAGTACATACAATTTTTAGAATTTTGTTACCAACACTTCGCACATCAAGATAAAGCTTATATATCATCTGTTTGTTGTTATTTTTTCTACAGTTTTTGTAATTTCCGCGTGGATACAGAATCAGCTGATCTTGAAGCCTCAGCTCCCGCTTGGCATTGCCGTGCGAGATTGCCAGTATGTGCAAAGAGTTTTAACAACGCTCTCACTTGTGTTCGCGATGACGAATGACGAACCTTTGACCTCCGGCGCCCTATGAGCGGAATCCTGAAGTGCTACAATAAACCCTCGTTAACACGATTTCAAAGGGACCGAAATAATCGGTGTTTTTGTTATAAAATTGCGTGTTATCCAATTTTAACTTTTTCGCACTTACTAATGTAAGAAGAGAAAACACTGCAATCGTGCGCCGGTAAACGACACCTTTTCGACACAAAGACTCTTGTTGCCGGGGTCGGGTAACGAACAAGTCGATAAACCCAGTTGCTAGATGTAGAAAAAAGTTATTCTAATACGCAGTGTAGCCAGAAACCATGTTTTGTGTGTCCTTCATACCAAAAAATTGATTGACGGCAAAACCTTTGTCTGTCCGTCCGTCCGTCCGTCCATCTATCAGTGTCACAACGCTAACGCATAAACAGTTCAATGGATTTTCTCCAAAAATGATATTCTTCAATCGTTCTGGCTGGTGCCACGGACCCATGGAATTTGAAACCGATATTTTAATTTTGGGAGCTTCTTTACATGAAGGCCCTCGGACATTTTCAAAATGGTCAATCAAATAACTCCAATTTTTTTAATTAAATTTTCTTGTTGAATAATGCAAATGACGATTAAAGGAATGGTGCAGGTTTCATTTTCGGGGAAAACATTAAAACTACGAAATTAAAGATAGAAATTTTTGCCTCAAACAAATTCCGTTGTACATAATTAGCTCTCTGATGAAGCCCATATACAATTTTTTGTAAAAGATTTGTAGCTTTCACGTAGTTTCTGATTGAAATTCATGAATCATTATGGGCGTCCCGTTGTACATAACGATAACATTGAAATATGGCAAGAAATTATGTGTTTTAGAAGCACCACTAAATGAGTAAAATCAAAAATGTATTAGTTTAGACGGGATTTGTCGCAAGGAGGTCTTTACAATCATGCATTACAAGTTAGGCGCATTTGCAATTTCTCGCGCTTATCGGAAGTCAGTAATATAGATATTAAATGTAAATTTACAAGTACACAGTTCACACCGATTATTGTGAACGTGTAGTGACTATTAATTCCGGAGTCACTGTATGACATGTTCACTATATTCTAAAATGCGGAATTAAATAGTTTCACCTCAGTCGATTGTTTTTTATTACTAAGTTTCAGTAAAATATCCAAACACTACGAATTTGAAATTGCAATACATCCATTTAGCCTCAAAATGATAATTTAAAATAGATTTGCAGTTTGCATTTTTTATTAATGCATTTGAGAGATACTTGCCGAGTCCATGGTTTCTCAACACTAGAGTGTCAGCATTCTTTACTCCAACAACCATGTCCCAAACTTTCTTGAGTTTAATCATTAATCATAAAGCTATTAATTGGCTTCCCAATTCTACTCCAGTTTAACTTTTAGGTTTATAATTAGATACAAAATTAACAAGAAAACAACATATTTCATCAATTTCAAATAATGTACATACCAAATTCTTAAATTACCTGTTCACTAATAGAAAATCAAAGCTCTTGACTGATTCAGGTACCTTAATTTATAAATCTACCATTCGTCCTACAATAACATTTGCTTGTCCTGTAAGGGGTGACACTGCAAAACCACATGAACGCAAATTAGACGTTATTCAAAATAAGTTTTTACGACAAGTATTAAAAGCTCGTTGGTTGATTCGTAATGAAAAAAAATTAAAAACCTAGCTATAGATTCAGTAAATACGTATATATCAAAACTATCAAATCGTTTTTATTCTTCTCTTCAGACTTGTTCAGCAACTAATAAATTTAAATTACGCAAACCATGTAATAATTTTTCTCGTATTAAGACTCGATATTTCAAAGATCTCTTTCAACTTCCTTAATTAGTAGTATGAAATTCAAACTAAAAGAAACTTATTAAATTGATTTAATGTTATTGTGTAGGATCCTTCCTGAATAACCCTAGGAATTATATTTCAATGTTATTTTTTCTATTTTAGTCATTGTGAAAATATTGTAATTGTTCACGACCTTGAAATACATTTGTATGTCAAACAAGTAGAATAACTAAAATTAAAAAAACAACAACTAGAGTGTCCATCCCCAAATATTTCAGTAGTCTTGATTCCTTGAATATTTCGGCTTTCGAACTCTTTCTTCATTTGCATTAACTCTGGCATCACTCACGTTTTCTTCTGTGTAGAAGACCCTCTCATACCCTTTCACAACGATTTCCTATCCTGAGGAGATTTCTCTGGTTTTCATTTCAAGGTCCATGTCGATTATTTTTCATAATCGACAGAATTGACGTCGAGGAGTTAGGAACAAAATTCTATATTTCGGTATAATTTTTTTAATTTAATATTTTTTATACAGTTGTGTTCATTGAACTACACTTATGTAATGATGGCTTAATAAATACATCTTAACCTATTTTAATACTAATACAGAGGTTGAAAAAAGCTTGATGGCATCTCATAAGTGCTATTCTAGAATTGTAAACAATTTACAAAATAAGTGACATAGATATTGTTTTTTATGCGAGTAGTGTTAGTGGGTTTTTTACAGAGGATAAATGAAGATGAATTTTGGATGTGGTGAATATTGGAGAAGTTATGGGGTAGGTAAGCAATGTGGTGAATGATGAGATCGAAGTTGAATTAAGTATTCAATTTTTGGTTGTAAATGTACCTGGGTGAATTGGTGAATGTGCGAAAGAATTGTTTCTGTACTATTTGGATTTGGTTGATGTTGGTTTGTGCAGCATTAATTCCTTTATATTTCGGTGTAAAATTCGCAGTAACATAATTAACTCTTGGGTGTTAGTAATAAATGTGAATCGGGGCCAGTTACCAGGTGATTTCAGTCTACATCCAGTGTCGACTGTACTTTCTTGATCAAGAACATTTAATGGTTATTAAATGTTAACTTTTTTGTCTTAGTTAATACGTTATTATTCGTAATGAAACAGTCATCTATAATTTTGTTGCCTATCACGTCTCTAGATTTAATTGCACTCAAAACGGCGGAATTTATTCTGTAGCACTGCTCGTATAGTTTACTATGAGGAATGCATATCTTTGGTAAAGGTGATGGTCAAGATGTTAGACATGTGAAAGCTTTTATTGTAAATAGTACTTACGTCTAAGGAACATGCATTTAATAAGGGACGTGAAGTACTGAATTTTATGAGCAAGGTTTCGAAAGACTCATTGAACCATGAACGCCAGGGTTATTGCAAATATTCTGGTATTGGGCTAACGTTCTTTAGCCAAGGTCCGATCATTGAGAAGCACGACATCCTCGTGTACTTCGCCCCGTCTGAGGTAGCAGCAAAATCCTTTCAACAGTCACAGTTAAATTATGTCTTGAATATAGACCCTGCTACCATTTTCCGTTTCATTAACCATTTCGAATTTTAGTGATATGAAGTCCTTTATAATATCTTAATCAATATATTTTATAGAGATGTATTGGAATCTTTTTGCTGAAGATTTTGATGTTTAAGTTACAAATACACGACAGAGTAAAAAAAAGTGGTACAACCATGTTGAAAAAAAGAAAAAGAACCAAACAGAATACGGCGCTCCGGTCAGCAAGGACTATATCAGACAACCAGAGTCTGGCACAATTGTTAGATCGGTTACTGCTGTTACAATGGCAGGTTATGACGATTTAAGTGAGTTTGAATGTGATGGTATAGTCGGCGGAAGAGACATGTGGCATAGCATCTCCAAGGTTGCGATGGAATTTGGATTTTCCCGTAAAACCATTTCAAGAGTGTACCGTGAATATCGGGAATCCGGGAAAACATCAAACCTTTTGCTCGAGCTTGCATGGTCTGACGAGTCTCGTTTCACATTGTTTCTAGCAGATGGACATGTACGAGTTGGGAGACAGTCTGCTCGCAATTGGCCACACGTCCAGAATTGCTACGGAGTGGTTCCACGCACACTCTTCTGAATTACACTGGTCACATAAACACACACACATAACGTCAACATAAACACGTCACATAAACATTACACAACGTCACATAAACATTACACTGGTCGCATAATCCCCAGACATATACATTATTGGCATATTTGGGATGCCTTGCAACGCGCGGTTCAAAAGAGATCTCCACCCCCTCGAACTCTTACGAGTTTATGGACAGCCTGCACAATTCATGGTGTCAATTACGTACAGCACTACTTCAGACATTAGTCGAGTCCATGCCACGTCGTGTTGCGACACTTCTGCCAGCTCGCGGAGGCCCTACACGATATTTGTCAGGTGTACCAGGTTTTTTGGCTGTTCAGTGTATGTTTACCATTGGAAATTAATTGACAACAAACAATGCGACAGATTGCAACAATGTAACACTTCTCATGTAATGATAGAAATTAACGAAAAGAATGGATAGAGGGGTATAATTACATGATTGCTATGTTCAAGAATACGAGTGACGATAGGGAGATTTTGTATATATGAGTGCAATTAAACCCTTTATTTACATGTTACGTTCAATATTTTTTTGTTTTTGTCTTCATTTTAGAATAATTTAAATTTTGAGAAATTCAAACACATCCTTATCATTCAAGGAATACATTTGATGACGTCGTATTGCTTCTGAAAAATATATATTTCAGTGAGTTTTGCATTGTGTTTCTTTGCAAAAATATTTGCAAATGGAAGGTAATCAATATATTGCTGATAAAATATTAGAAGAAGCTGACATAGTCATGAAATAATGACTTCCCACGAAAAGTAAAGACAGGTACGAGAGAAAGTACAACGTATATTAATATTGAGAAGTAAACAAAAAACTAGTCACTTCTGACACAGTTTTGCTATAGCGAATTTTTTAGAACTGCTAAACGCAGATGATGTTTACATTTGTAATCCTAAGACCATATGGTTGACATGTAAAAAAATAATTTAATAATGTTAAATATTTTATGTTGTTTCATTAGTCAGTTAGCTTAACGTTTACTTCGCCAATTTAGTTATTCATTCGTTGTTTATATGTAGTTGTTGTAGGTACGTGATATGTGATGTACTTTTTATTTTCATATTTCATGACCAACAGGAAATACCTTGCCTCCGTCCGCGTTATAGTTTCTTTACTCAAATTTTCATCTGCAATATTGTATATGCATATTGAAGAATAAACAACATACAATGTTAATAAATGAATTAGGAATTCCCTATAACAGTACATTAATAAATTAGCCATTGAATGAAAATATTGTCAGAAAATATTGCATGTGCTTCTGGGGCATTTCTCACGGGATGTAAACCTCTTTTTACAGAAAAATATGAAAGTGTCACAATTTATTCGCATCGGGCGGTAATTTGGCCTCAGAAATTTTCTTGACAGATCGCAAGTGTTGGTCTCTGCATTGACTAAGACACACAACAGAGTAAGGCCCATCACAGCAAAAGGCGTACCGCCAAACTTCGGATGGCCACCAACAATAGTTCATCAAATGATTTGATGCTGGTTGATTTATTTCAAAAAAAGTATTGCCTAATTATATGAATATTACGATCTGAGTATCATCGATTCTGAAAAAATAAAAATCATTATTATATAACTTATTATTATTATATTATTTTGATTATTAATTTATGTTGTTTTATTTATTGTTAATTTTTATCGCCAAAGTTTCGCTTACGAATTACAATTTATCAGGTCTACATACGTTACCGGCTAAAACTAATCCGGTTGAAATATTTGATCCAAAAACTCAAGATACTACATTCCGTTCATATTTACATTTTAGCTAGTCAATAGATACATTTATATAATGAGAATTAAAACAGGAATAAACAATACTGAACTCCACGAAGATACAAAGTATATATAAAAATATCAACCGGATATACTACTATAATTTGAAAAAATGTAAAGATTAGGAGAATCAATTAAAAATGGAAGAAGCAGCATCATTTATTGCCCGGGAGCGTTTAGAAAGGGGCCTTCAATCCAATGAAATTGTTGATACTTACAGTGCAATAATCCTACTAAAGTTGAGACCAAAATAAGGTTTGTCGATATTTCTGCACTTTCCTAAACAGTTCCGTTTAAAAGCGATTTTAAATTTATATTCATGACGCATAAATGCCATTTTGTAAATTCACTCAACCATGATCATGTTTTCCGTATGTTTGACAGACCTTTTGTTCAGTTTCTATTAAGCAAATGTTGAAATTGTCATTAAATGAAGCTTTTCTCCATCCAAAACAACGTATACACATTTTTAGTTTTATATTTTTCAAAAAGCAATGAAAATACTTTTTACAGATTATACTGGGAATAAATACCTATTCGGCTAGAAACACAGGTGTTAGAGAAGGTGACATTTTCTTAAAATTGTAAACGGAGTGAATAATAGTCTGTGAACTGTATTTACATCCACCCTTTTTAGTTTGATCATATTAAGTACATAATAATAGATTTAACAAAAACGACATTTTAAATATAAGAAAAGTTTGTGATTACGGTCAAATTGGCTTTGTGTGTAAAATTTATGGGATCTTTTCCTCGTGCATACTTCTCTGATTAATCGTAGTTGCATCTTTTCGCCAACCTTCAAAGTATAACGTACTCAGTTATTAATTTATTTTCTAAAATGAGTAATACTTTGGTTGCGCAGAGATTATTTTCGACCTAAAATCTCATTTCACGGTGTGATAGGCATCAAGTCATTCCAGTTCCACTCGCATGGTAAGCTAGTGGTCGATTGCGCGCCCTGGTGTTCGTGAGCAGTCCGTGACGAACGTTACTACTGGCGCGGCAGGCGAGCAGCGGCAGCGACTTGCGACGACCGCGCGCCCGGAGCGTTGTTGTTTGTAGATGTGACTTCCAGATCGCGCGGGTGGGCGCAGTCGCAATGCGGAACGGCTAGGCGCAGGAACTCCGAGACCACAATGTACAAAACGCACATTTTTATGGTAGCATTTTTTATTTTATCGCCTACTACGTACTTACGGAGTTAAGAGAAACTATGATAATGCTGCGATGGAAATCGCCAACATTCTGACAAAAAACAAACTCTGATTGTTGGGCTGTGGTAACGAAAAAGTGAATTAATTTTGTAAATTACATCTACTTTAAATTTTACTATAACTTAGCTACTACTTACATTTACTATTAATTAAATTACTGAAAACACGTTGTATATTCAGAATGCACGTTTTGAGGGTCCTTGATATCGAAAAACTGACACAGCAAAATTGTAATCTGTCAGTCTGTGCTCAACACCAGCACATAAATCGTACAGATGATATCTCCGGCAAATTGATATTCACCGATCAATCTGCACAATCACTAGTCCCTGCGAATTTGAAAAGGTTATTTTAATTTTTGGGGGGATTTAAACGGTGTCTAAACATTATAAAAATTTTCTCAAAAATAGGTCTAGTTTTTTGATTGCACTTTGTTCTTGGGTACCGTAATGAACAATTTAAAAAACGGTGTAACTTTTGTTGAAATCTCTGTATTATTGAAAATTGCAATAGTTCAATACTTTTTCGGCGTTTCCAACACCTACAATATTGAAGGTAGCGATATAATATGTTATACAATCTTTTGTTCAAATTTAGAGAATGAAAACTGGTGACGTATATTTTTTAATGAGTTGTTTTCGCGTACTGTCTGCTTAAATTTGATGAAATTAATAATTTATAATTTTCAAAAACTGCTCAAATTTTTTCTTCGTATAGAGCAAAGTATGGTTAAAAATGACGCAGGCACTTTTCTACATTTTCAGTTGCGAAAGTTGGAATTACAATATGCTGCTTGGTCAAACTAGTTAAACGTGCGTGCTAGACGTTCGCCTTGAAGTTGAGTCGCATCTCGAAAGTAAGTTTCCGTAGGTTGTCAACAAAAAGAAATCGTAGAGTTCGGAACACGCTCTCAGCGACTAGCGATGTCTATCTTTCATTACTCCTCTAGGAATTCCTGTCCTGTGACACGCATCACAGAGACGCAGAGTTGCAGATGACTATAAACACTGATTCTTAACTCAGGTGTCCGACACCTGTGACTCAGGGATATAAATGTTGGTCCCACGATACGACAAATAATTGAATTTAGATTGTGATTACGTGAAAGAATAAAGCACCATGTTCTTTACCTGCTAAAATACAGTTTTTCCACGAAATTTTCTTTCCTTTTTGTTAACGACTAGAGCAACTTACTTTTTGGAAGCGTCTCACACTTAAATTATTTACTCCAAGTCAGGCATACCTTATTTTTTTCATATACGAAATTCATAAGCGAATTCAAAGTTATTCATAAGAATGTTTCCGATACCTATCTTCTGCAATCGAGTATTTTAGAACTTCTAATTCCTTTGTGTCAGAAGTCAGAAGATCCTACGTCAAAATTACATGAAAATAAAGCCCGGAGATACGAATATCTTTGGGGAGGATCTTTTGATTAATTGATTCGTAATTCCGGGCGCGTCAACTGCTAAGAACTTTAGTCCCGTAAGTGTAGTGTACTTTTTTCTCGGGAGGTGACGGTAATCTTCCCCCATTGGATAGTGAGATTCGGCGCCGACCTACCGTCGGCTAGAGGGATTTTCCCC
>BOPP01000110.1:4136694-4160547 GCA_017312745.1 Gryllus bimaculatus
ATAAGAAGATATGCGTCCCAGAGCGTGCGGGTTCAAGGCATTCCGCCCCTATTCCGACAACGGAAACAGACGGGTCTCCTCCGGCATGCTAGCCGGAAGGTTAGTGTATTTCTTGTTAGCCGAAGTGCCTAGATATATATAGTAGTAAAGAGATAGAACAAGGGTAAAGAGAGTAATGTGAGATCGCGCGTGATCCGTGCGCCACGTTATGCTAAGGATACGCCTCCAGTATTTGCCTGGCGTTTAGATTGACAGCCGGAACTCTAACAGCAACAAACTTCGCCAAGAGCGAGCAGCCTACTTTCATGAATTCTCCTCATCTACACAAGCGCATCCTCAAGCGGAATTCGACCTAGCTATGAACCTATGTACGAAATCTCTAGATCACCATTTGGCTACTCATGCTAACCTAGGAACACTTCCCGTACAAGAGGCACCTTAGCCAAGTGGAAACGTGTGGGTCGAGATCGCTGTTTTGTAACTTCTTCTGCACCGGTTATATTTCAAATAGTTTGTGGTTATCGCTCTGTGCCGTGTGATTATTCCGTAAAATCGCATCCTTATTAATAATATGTTTTTTTCTCTCTTGTTACTCTGCTAATTAGCTTGATATCTAAGATTTTATTATCTGAACAAAACTAATACTCATAAATGCTTTTTATATCAACTATTACTATTACTAGTTACAAATATCTATTCCATATATGTATGTAATCTCACGCCTTTTATGAACATCTATACAATCCATTTTGTTTCGCTTAGTGTCTGCTTCAGCATTACAACTTCATTACTATGGTCAAGCACTTATACTACGCAATATATAAGCTGTGTCACCTAGTTCCGGCTTGAGAACGTTCCAATTATTTTTGAATGTCAGCAGTATGCATTCTCACTCAATGTTTTGCCTTTTCTAGCGTACCCGATTTTCAACGTGGGTCTCGATTGGATTCAACAGTTTTCAATTTATCGGTATATTTCTAGTTAATTTCTCTCTAGATGCCCCTATATTTTTTTTTTTTAATGTTCCAATGGTTACCTCCCCTACTACGCTATCCCGTATCGTCCCGTATCGTCCCGTATCGTCCCGTATCGCCCCGTATCGTCCCGTCTCGTCCCGTCCCGATTAACAATGCGCAGGGGCTTTAGAGACTTCATTTATGCAGTTAGTTTTTGTGACTAAAGTTTTCGTGTTGACTTTTCCTGCTCGGTTTATTATGGTCGCTAAACAAAAAATGGCATTGAATTTCCTCATACACAGAGAAATGCTGTTATTATGATAGCTAGTTACACGGCTGGAAAATCAGTGAAATACAGATCATGAAGTGGATCCTCAAATGTAAGATACTAAGGAGATAGTCAGAAGGCACTCACAAATACTTGCAAGGTTTTTGCTTGTCCTATAACTTTAAACGTTGTCAACAATGAAGTGGTTGTGAAATAGGCAAAGAATGGGAAGCAGTAATCCGTGGCGTGTAAAAATGGGCCCACACCGTCTCAAAGCCTTCATTCCCTGGATTGTTACTCAAAAAAAATACTAGCTTTCGACTCGATGCACGATGACTCGACAGTTGTCATAGTTGCACCCCCTTTGTTACATGTACTACTTTTGATCACGTAAATGTTTAATGATTGGATTAAATCAGAAATTTTAAATAATGTTCTTCGCTATAACATTACGTATAAAAGTGTCCAAATTCCATAAATTGCAATAAATGAGATGCAATCCAAAACGTAATTGAGATAATGTGCAATGCTTACGAATACAGAGAGATATTTCGTGTACTCTGCTACAGAATGCTTTAAATAATTAAAATTCACATCTATATATCACACAGTGGCTTATGTCTTAGGATTTTTACTCGTAATCTTTACTCGTTATTTTTTAATCGACTTTTAAATTTTTAGGCTATTGGTCCCAATACCAAACACTTTTGTTCTAATGCTGTAAAGCTGTAAACTAATATTCCCAACACCATCATCTTACAAAATATTGTAACCCGTGACCCATCGGTCCGAAGCGCCATACACGTTCTTAGTCACCTCGGCCACCCAGATCGGATAATTAAAATCTTAAAACATGAAATAAAATATTGTTTCAAAAATACTTATGAATTTAAGCCACGAATTTGCATGCATTTATTGGGCCTAAATGAGCACGTTGAATAGCCCTAATTTTTACTAAAATTAGCGTGCAAAAAGACATTTATTCTGAATAAAGTGAACAATGAAACATCACCATTTAAAAGAAATGTTAGTCAAAAATTATTTACAGAAATGTAACATTTTATTCTAACACTAAAATTTACAGTATCACTTTCGTGGATGGGAACGATAATTTCTTTGTAATCTTTATTGCACGTGACCACCCAGTATAATAACTCAGAATTTGTTTTACTCGCAATGCTGTCCCTACGAAATACTGTTGAGGATTGCCTGTTGAAGATCTTTAAATGGCATCAATTAAAACGGAATTTGAGTATTTATTTTTCTCAGTTAAGCACTCCTTCCATCAAGAAGGGTATACAGTATACAGAGAGAGCTTCGTCTTCAAAAAGGATTGGAAACCGTTCTATATTGTAGGAATGGATTCTTCATGATGTACTCTAATTGCGACGGAGTCAATGAAAAAAATGAAATATCTAGACCAGTATCATCTTTCTTTCTCATTTAGATTTTAAACTCTACCTGGCTCTGGACCCTTCGCTTCCACGTAAAGACAAATCACTTCAGTAATGCCTAGGCTGGCACATATGCATTCATCTTGATTGAAATTAGTCCAAGCAGAAAACGAAGAAAATAATGACACAATTGAAAACAAGGGCGAAAATACGGCAAAATAGCAAAAATGGGTATCAGAAGATAAAATAAAGTAAGCAGCTTACTGCCCTCTATACAAATGCAGCAGGCAAAAACATCAATTAGAAGGCAGACATGATAACATTCGTAACTCGAAAGATTATTAAAAAGGAATTATTTCTTTCGGTAAGGAAATCCATATTTACAATAGCATTTAGAGGAACGACTTATTTCACTTGTGTTGTATGTAACATTCGTGTATGTATTGTATTTAATGTATTCTATGCATCATATTGTGTATGTATTGAATTGTTTGTATAGTATTTTCGTACTGTTTTTAATAATTAATACGGCTCTAAATTTCATATTGTAATTGCAAAATTTATTCATTTGTTTAGTCGCTAATGACCTTGATGTCGATGCGACGATAAGTAAATTTAAATTTAAGAAAATAAAGTAGGCAAAAAAGGCAAAACGAAAATATATTAAAACGACTCCAAATGTAGAATTAAATGATTTGTATTGTTAGTCATAAATTCATATGCAATTTGTCAAATTTTCGGGCTCTACTTACGAGGTGTCTGGGTTGAAATTGCACGCCATCCCCCCTCCCCGTAAACGCTGCACGCCTGGCGGACGTGATGCAGACGGACTATTTGAGGCCGAATGCCTCCGCAATGATTTCTGATGTTTGAGCCGCGACAAAAAACAAGACATGAGGGGTAATTTAGCTCTGCAACGAGAGAACCAGGGAAAGTTCCGCCCTTGAGGCTGAGGGAACGGTCGCGATGAGCCAAGATACGCAAGGACGACCTGGCCGCTGAAGCTGCAACCAATATCATGTGCCTTGAGGAAGGAATGATAAATCAGATCATGTTCTGTGACTCGTATTCCAGATAATTTCCTTTTCTTCACGCAACCAGACTTAGAAACGTCCAGATTCATACTTTTTATTAAACGGTAGAAATTATTGAGATTCAAATCAAATAATAGTTGTTGTTTTTAAGGTCGCATCAACCTCTAGGTTATTAGCGATTACTATCGCATTTAACGGTAGGGTAAATGTGAAGATAACGATATGGTGATGATAAGGGTGAAAGAACACAAATAAACCATTCCCAAGGAAGGACTCGAACCCGCAATCCTTCGGTCCTAAATTGCTACGGCACTACTATCTTACCGATTTCGGCCTTTTGGACCGGCCAAATGATAAATTTATTTATTTAACGTCAAAAACAGAAAATGTGCGACGTACTGTATGGAGGAGTACAATATGTGCATAGTTTCTTGTGCTCTAGGATGTCTGTCCGAACTTATATACGTATACATTATGTTGAATTATGAATACATATAGCAACGAGCTTTTTTGGTAAGAATTGATATGAAAGTATTCTCTTCCGTGAAATAAAAACTATTTTTCAAAGGCGAGTCATATTCAGATGTAGGCAATTATCCCTAGTGCTTTGGGTGAAGAAATTGACATCCTGCAGCGATAAAATGGGAAACGATTATTCAAATATCTGTATTCGCGACAGAGATGAAGAAAACATACAAAGAGAGTGAAGTTACATTTATGTTGAGAAGCAAAACAAGTGTCCGTCGGAGCTTTGGCTCAAAGGTTCAGGGAAACGACGAAGAACCTGATCGAGATGGTGGCATTGACTCAATGTTATTAAAACCATTTATAAGTGTTTTAAAGAGAAATTAGGAACGAAGACCACACAATTTTCTCTGTTTTAATAGTATTTGTGGCCTTTACGTTTGTATCTATCAGATGTACACTTTCTTTTATACGTAGTATCCTTATCACCTCTTAATCTTTCACTAGTCGCGTGGGTTATTATTCTCTTTTTCAAGTCTTTTTCATTTGCTGTTTATAGCCAAAGTTGACACTGTTTTGGAGTAGGTTGTCAGTACCTTTTTAGATGGTCTAATCCCCTGAGTTATCGCGAAATATGATTAAAATTTAGAATGCACCGCTTGGGATTACAATATTGTAGTCCGCACGACCTCTCGCGTTAGTTTCTTACCGAGGACGTCAACCGTGACGGGATTTCGTGCATTCTATAGTGTTTCTGTGCGAGGTGGGGATTCACGAATTCACAAGTGTATTGTATTCAACGATCAGTATACGTGAAAGACTAAAATGTTAAGAATTGGAAGACGAAGAAGAAGAATGTATCAATGTTTCAAGACGAAAGTAACAGTGATGGAAACTAATAGCTAGAATTAGTGGCACGACGGTGAAAGCGAAGTGAACGTGAGTACTGAAGATGATGAAATGTCTATGAATCAAATAGATGTTTTATGAACAAAAGTTGGCAGCATATTGGAATAAATTAGCCTCGCGACGCGTCCTAAATTCCATGCAAAAAATGTGGATTTCACCACAGTGTCATGCATTGTTTCTGCAGTAGAAATCTTTGCGGAATATCTTACTAAATCCATACTAGAGAAAATCGTATCTCATTCTTAACGGAAGTGTGATACATTAACCGATGAAGTAAAACTTAAAGCTCTGCTCCAAATACAATTTGTTGTTGAAGTAAAACATGCTGCGAACACAACTTATCAGAACTGCGCACACTGCTATGGGTCTGTTCAGAACAAAAAATATATGTAAGATATTCATCTTATGTGAACAGTTTTTAAACACGTTCAAAATTTAGCCTCTAATTGTTCAAAGAAACTTGACAATGTTTTATTTCTTATGCATAAGACATAGGCCCTTAAGGCAAGATTAATTAAATGTATGGAATATGTGACTTTTCAATAACACATATATACACACATTTTTATGAGAATATTTATTTAAAACATAGTATCTCCAAATCTGTGTAGCATTTCGCAGCATTTGTAATAACACGCCAATAATTTAATAAAGAATACAATATTTTGCAACTAATCTCTGTTTTAGATATCATTACCTGACTTCATATTTACGAAAATATGATTTGCTCAGAACGAAATGTTTAGAATATTTTTACTTTCTCGCTCTTACTTTGTAAGAAGAGAGAGTATTGTAATCATGCGCTGGAAAACGGCGAATCTTCAATAGAAAATCTCTTATTGCTGAATCTTTTATACAGTTTTAAACAAATGAATGCTTTTCGATAACAATTCTCCCTGTTAATATTATGTGTAAATATAAATGAAAAGATAAGGAAGAGAGGGGTTTAACGAGGGAGAGTTCTCGCACGGGAACGCTAGTAATATAAAATAGTACGCTAATAATACGCTAAGGAATATATTGTGTTTTTGCAGTTTATAAGAAACCATGTAAATATCCAAAACCCTTTAAGTGTGCTATTGCATATTAAGAAATTATTCCTAAGCCTTGCATCAGAATGGTCTCAGACAAAAAACAACAACATAGAACTCTGCACATTATGATAAAGTAGTTGGTTATGGAGCTGGAGTGTAAACAACCCACGACACTATTACTCTGCAATATGGTACCATCGTCCACAACTCAAAAACAGTGTATCCAAGCCCCTAAAAAACAAATCCTTGTCCAAAACTTGTTCCTTGGACAGTAGTTGTATTTTCTCAACTGTAATCTACAAAATGAGAAATGTATGGACGTTCTATTCTATTTATGAAAGGTTCTCTCACCTCAAAGTATGGGTTGCCAGAGACATTGAAAGTGGATTCCAGTATGACCCTATTTACACTTTGTAAACAGTGATTTAAAAAGTATTTTTGAATATTTTTAATAATTTTCGGAAAATATTTTGGACTTTTCTATTCATGTTTATAAGTTTCTATTCAGGTTTTTGGAATTTTCTGTTTTACCTCTTGGGAATTTTCTGTTTTATCCACAGGGGTGCCAAGGTCCAGGGTACGTGGAGAACCTCCCGCTGTAACGTTATAAAAGTAATCAAATGCCACGTAATTCAATTGTTGACATTTCCATTTTCAATTCATGATTAACAGTTCGGGAGACTGAGGGGAACATGAAGGAGAGCATGAGGTGGAGAATGCAGGGAAATATTCAGGGGGAAGTAGATTCCGAATTATGTATAAGCAAAACTGCAGAAATTGATATCTATTTGAACCTTGTAATACATTTTAAGAGATTTAGTTCTTTTGGACACGACCGTTCTGTAGTATGCATGGTTGGAGAAGATGAAATAACTAGGAGAAGTTAAGTATAAGTAAAATTTGAAGGCATAGGAGAAGTAAAATAAGTACAAGTAAAAGAAAGAAATATAAGTAGAAGAAGAAATATAAATAGAATAAGAAGAAGTAGAAGAGGAAGGAGAAGTAGAAGAGGAAGGAGATGTAGAAGAGGAACCAGAAGTAGAAGAGGGAGGGGAAGTAGGAGTAGAAGTAGGAGGGGAAGAAGATGTATGAGGTGAAGAAAGAGTAGAAGGAGAATAAGAAGTAAGAGGAGAAGAAGATCTAGGAGGAGAATAATAATAATAAGAAGAAGAAATAGGGAAGAAGATGTAGGAGAAGCAGAAGAAGAAGTAGAAGAAGTAGGAAAAGGAGAATGAGAAGAAGAAATAGAAGATGAAGAAAAATAAGTAGGAGAAGACGAAGAAGTAGGAGAAGAACAAAAAGAAGTAGATGTAGTATAAAAAAGTAATAGTAGGAGAACGCGAAGGAAGAGGAGGAAGGAAATAAGAAGTAGCTTAGAAATATAATGCGTGCGCGATGGGAAGTGCTTCCGCTGTTTTCTGTTTGCTGATCACTGCATCCACTGAGAGCGCGGGCGCGCGAATCCGCGGAGGTTGCAACATTGCTCTTGCAGGGCTGTGCGCATGACCGCGTGGCCTCGCAGATCTCTCCGACCCGCAGCTCCTCTTCGCTTTCTCCCTTATCGACGCCGCTCCGTGACTCAACAGCGCCTCATTGCGCGGAATCTCGCTGCAATCTCAAATCAGGGGTATCACTTCAGTATTTTTCATCGTACCTTCAAGAGAATCGTATCTCATGGCACACACTTGCGATTTCTATACGAAATATTTCAGAAATGGATTATTACAAGCAAGTGACATGGAAATTGGTATTGCTCGATATTAATGATTACTACTACCAGAGTAGATTATTTCTTCTGACTACTCGTGCGAAATTTACACTCATGTTTTCTAGCAAGCACATTTAATTGTATACCCAACAGGAGGAATGATTTTGGAGTAATTTTGATGCGTAAAAAGAAAATAATTTATAGCATTTTTACATTACTGAAAATTATTATCACTAATTCGCCTGTCTGGTATAATTATTATCGACCTATATCTATTCTTTGGCAAATAATACACGTACAATAGAAAAGGCCGTTGTTGATAAATACGTATTTTAGTCCTTGGCGTGTTTATGGCTGCAGTAATGTACAGAATGTGAAATGTCGATTACTATCTTGGGACGAGATACGACAAGATAGACACGAGGGTAAAATTTCCATTTCCATAGTGGCCTAATGAAAAAAAAAACCAAAGTTTGTTTGTAGAGAAAATCATTAACAGCAGTAGCATAGCACGCGTTTATAAAGTGGGTGTGTAGATCGGTGTTCCAAGACATTAACACTCTGAGAAATTACAGAACTGTCTTATATAACTACAGAATCTTGCAATAATACACAAGCTAGATTAAACATACCATGGAATTTGTGAAAATGTAAATAATTTTGACATATTTATTCTTGTTAAAACTGTAATTACTATGTTTATACAGTTACATAATGATAGGGGTCGCTGATGACTCAGCTGTTATAAAACGATCTGAATTTTTTTAAAGAGAGTATGTAGGTGACTCCAGTGGGCGCTGGCGAATTTGGCGCACGCAGCTGACTTGCAAACAGCAAGCACCATGATGAACCGCCCGTGACCGAAGGGAATCGAGTCGCTCGAAGGTCATTGACTGTTATTTGGCGCACTCTCTGACCTTTAAGCAGTCGGTCGACTCAGCTCCTCTTCTCTCGTGCCGAGCATGCGCATCGCAGCGCATCGTGGAATGGTAACGATGTTGCCCTCATTTAGATTGATTATGTGGATTTTGTAATGTTGAGTGCCTTCGATAGAAGGTGCTTCACAAGAAATGAAAATGAGTCGTTTACTTATAAAATTCATAAGTCATGCCAAATTTTCCAATAGTTCACATTACGTGAAAGATTTAAGTTATTTTATGTAGGTACTTACAATATATCTTTATTAATTCAGCTCTTCTATTAGTCAGTTTCAACACATTATGTGCAAAGATCTCGTGTAAGCGCAAAATGGTCTCTCTCAATCTGCCATTTCGGAAAAACGTATGTATTGTTTCATTTACTTGTATAACTTCTGATATTTGTTTTATTAAGTCACTGTTGCTGCTCATGCCTCTGCTGTTGACAGACTGTTTCTAATGTCATTGATGTTGCTGCTATTATCACTGCTTACAATATTCAAGATGAACAGACGTTATTCAATGGGTAGGAAAAGTAATATGTTTTTACCTTCAGTGGGAACTCTCTAAAGTCAATGGTCCGAGTGCTTTCTTTCATTATAAAGAATTTCGTTGTATAGAGGTTTGAAGAAAAAAGGAGTGTAAAGGTACACATACAATTTTATAAATTTTTATAGTACAGTAGGTTTACATGATAACATTTCTGACACTTGTTCTGACACTTGTTCTGACATTTGTTCTAACACTTGTGTTGTGAATCTTGTTCTGTTTCGACTTCTTTAATGGAAGAATTGTTAAAACGTCCTGCATGTCGAGAAGAATGTATCGCGGGTACTTTTACTTCTGTTTTTGGAATTTTGATAAGAAATTCACTACTTGCAGCATGTCATTAAAGAATGTGACTATCAACTTCATTAACATTTACTCTATGTAGTGTTAATTTCTTTAATATTTTAATCACACTGTATGACATCGGTTGTAGAGCACTTGGGTGGTAGATAGCAAATAAGCAAACTCAATGTTTTTAACGTTAAATAATACGTACGACGATTGTGTTTCTCACCCATACGTCGCATACCGTCCATTGAGGGAAAATAAATCAAATCGAGTTAAATCAATAGAATGAGCAGAAGAGTGGTTTCGGAGAAGATGAAATATTAGCATTTAATCTTCGAACAGTAGTGGCAAATATCAAAAGATAAGAACACATGTTTTTCTTTAAAATGTAATGTTTTTTATAGGTGATGAACATGACGCTATAGAGAGTGTTCTAATATGTGGCTAACAACCAGTACAGACAACCAATCTTGTGATATATGTATGCTTTAGAGAGTTTTTTGTTGTTGTAAAGAGTTAATACTGTATGATACATTCGGTTCATTATTTATTTGTCATAAAAACATAACAAATATTTACAATAAGCTATATTTATGAAATATAACGTTATTTGTGAAGGTGTCATAGAATAATTCAAAATACTTAACCCAACCCACCAACCCACAGAATTGTTTGGAAATGTTAGGAAAGTGAATTCCCACTCTGACACAACTTTAATTGGAGCGGCTGCGAACGCAAAAATAGCCCTGAACTATCATGGCTTCTCTCGTGATAGCGCCCCCCCCCCTCTCACACATTGAAGACAACTCTTTTATGAACTTGATGGCCTTGAAAACAGGCTTCTGCGGAGAGCTCATCATCTTGTCCAAAGCATCATATTGATCGCGAATAAGTGTTTAAAAAAGTAACTTCTAAAATTTTCGAATTGTCAGAGGTTTCAGAGAAAATTGTCCATGAGCCCATTTTTATAAGCGTACATTGCTTAACTACGGCAAAAAACAAATTAAAGATAAAATTGAAACCTTTTCAAAAAAAATTGTTGGTCTTCATGAATTGGCTCCAAAAATTAAAAAGATCAATTTCAAATTCCCGGGAGAGTACAATTATATTGAGGAATAGTTCGGGAAATCGATTGGGTAATATCCATTTGGGGGAGAGAAGACTGTAAATAGTTTCGCCGCTAATTTTGTACAAAATTGTCAATACAATAAGACTTAGTGGGGCGCGCACGACATGAGTCAACCTGCGAGTCACATTCAATTCCCTGAGACACAGAGAGCGAGAGTGGAAAACGTTTCCACTTTCCGCGAGGCAGCGGCGGCGGCGGCAGCAGCGGGAGAGCAGCTGTTGTGGCGGAAAGAGCTGCGCGGCGTCTGGCGGCGAGGCCAACCGGCTCTCGGCCACGTAGGTCGGGTGGCTCGGAATGTGGCCCCAGCGCGTTGCCGAAGCGGCGTGGCGGCGGCGGCGGCGCCGGTGGTGCACAGTGCTCTGCCACGGGGCCAAACTCTCAACGCGGGCGTTCACTCATTTTTCTTCATTTTCAATAATAATAATAATAATAATAATAATAATAATAATAATAATAATAATAATAATAGTAATAATAATAGTAATAATAATAATAGTTTCCAGGAACTGATTACAATCATGCCATGATGCAGTTGGAAAGATTCTGCATCAAGAGATTGCTTACCAACCCAGCAAAAGAATTCAAGGTACCCAGCTCAAAGTACGCAACAATATTCTCGAAAATTATGGTTGTCGAATTCATTGGGACAGAGAAATTCTCACAAACCAGTCAACCTCTCGCAACTGGCCTAATTTGGTTCTAGTAGTCAAGTGGAAAAGGCTATCATTCTTTTCGACATAGCCATAACAAACACGAGAAACCTGCAAGAGAAGTATGTCGATAAGATCACAAAATATGCTATGCTGATTGAAAGTTTCAAGAGACAGTGGCATATACAAATGTGGGCATTGTCATCTCTAACATCGCAGTAATTCCCAAGACACTCTTTAAAAGTTTAAAAGATCTTAATATTAATGTGAATATTCTTAAGACTATGCTGAACGTATATGGTGGTAGGGTAGATGTGAATTCGTACCAAAGAGACTTAGATAAATATGCTATTTATTTATTTATTTATTTATTTATTTATTTATTTATTTATTTATTTATTTATTTATTTATTTTAAGATGTGTAGTAATACCTACATTTTTTAATTCTTTTAAATCAATCGTAGTCATTTGTTTAGAAAAAGCAATTTATCTTTGTTATAATATTTATATGAACATTAATTCTAAAAAAAATATAATATATATTTTTGAAAGTTTAAAAACTTATTAAAAGTTATGTAGTCACATATAGTTTGTTGAAATATAAAATTTTAAACACAAAAAATTTAAACAAAGAGAATGTTTTCACTGCTAACGAGCAAGAAGCTTTTATTTAATGAAACATCTACTTTTGGGGTCTTATGTGTTGAAAGTACTCGATTGAATATAATCGATTTGTGTTATTATTGTGATTTGGCGCGTGTGTCCGTTTGGACGCGATGCAGCCCAGTGTGCGGCGGTGGCACAGAGCCGGGTGGGCAGCGAAGACCTCCAGACGGCCGCGCGGGCGCACGCACTTGCTGCATCCACCAGCAGAATGGGCAATGGGCAGCACGGCTCCCGGTTTGGGCTCCTCGGACACCTACGCAACCTACGGTTTCAATGCTTTTTAATTTTTGTTTTCAACCTGTTCAGCCCAGTAGCTTTACATATGCTGTTACAGATAAAAAGTTAGACATCAGGTTTTAAATGCAGGTCAGCGACCTTCAGGTTCGGATTGCCCTTTTAAAGATATTACGGTTAACAAACTATATATTTATATACAATAGTTGTTGTTAATGGAGAGTACATGTGATATTTAGGGAATTATTGTTGTTAGTATATAGCGTAGAGTGAAAATTTATTTTTTAAATATATGGATTTAGAGATATTATTTCACTTTTTGCTAATACGTTTGAAATTAGTTGTGTAGAGGGTTATTCTAAATTAGTTACCTACAAGTAATATTAAATAACAGTATATTTTCATACATGAAACAATTTATTCTCAGTTCACAAATTGACCAAGTTTCTTTCAACAAATGCTCAATGTGGTTTCCTTTTGTAAGACGGCAGATATTCCGTCTGTAGAAAATTTCTTCCCAGATGCACGAGAACATCCCAGCATCTACCTCAACAAGCGCACACTATTGATGCGTTGGCTAAACTAATTATCAGTTGAAAAAGGCGGTATATTCACAACTTGTCTGTGACGGAAGGGAAGTCGTAGGTTTCTGTGATCAGTCTTTGCAAGTGCTCCAGGTGATGCTGCGTCGAAGTCTGTGAAGCCGATGTTTCGACCATCTTTTCGTGGTCTTCTTCAGGGCTAGTCCACCTGAAGAAAACCACACAAGAGGGGCTAAACGTCGGCCATCACAGTTTTCAACGCGGCGTAACCAGGGCAGCCAAGAGCACTCGCTTGTGTTTAACATATCTCTACAGCCTAAGGGCAATAGATCAGGAGATGGCGGTGGCCGAGCTATGGTTTCACTTGGTTCAATGCGAACAGGAACAATAGTAAGGTCGCTGTTACCTCTCGGTGATAATATGGAGGGGCTCCATCTTGCTGGATAATTATTTCACCTATGCCCTCTTGAAGTTGTAACATCAGGTTATTCAACAATATACCTAGATATACAATTCCTGTTACAGTCTGCTCATTAAAAAAAAAAATATCGTCCATAAACTTTGGAGGAATTTAATGCACAAAAGACACACGGTTTTGGTGAGTCGCATGTGTATTCCAAAGATCTTCCGGCTTCTCTGTGGCAAATATCAGCACATTATGACGGTGACCTGTACCACTAATGTGAAACGCGGCGTCAACACAGATCGGTTTTTTTGAGAAAATTAGTTTTATTTTCTACCTTGTTCATCATAGAACGCAAACCATTTCTGTTGTTGTCTGCGCCAGCATCAGCTGCAATTTGTACGCCGTACATGGCAGTGGCCGTCGTAAAATTCCTCAAATCGTAGGCTGAGGAAGATTCAACTCCAATTTTGATTTCCTTATGGAATTCTCTAGACTGCGTGCATGCGTCTCCGTAACGGCTTCCACAACGCGGTTTACTACCCGAGAACGACCTTGTCCTTTCCGTCGGTGTGCCACACAACCTGTTTCCACGGACTGCTCATACCGAGCTTTTATAAGCTTTGCCTGAGGCGGTGCTTTGTAATACTTAGTTCTGAAGCGTCTTCTTACAACAATTGGCGATTGCCTTTCAAGCTTCCACAAGCAACACTTAGTACGTTCCTCACCGCTATGCCTATGCTATGCCTATGCTATGCAATGCTAATGCTATGCTATGCTAATGCTATGCAATGCCTTATGCTATGCCTATGCTAGCCTATGTAATGCCTAATGCTATGCCTGTCTACAGCTGTGCTAAGCCGTCAAGCCTGTGCTAAGCCTATGCTATTCCTATGCTATCATATGCTATCTAATCTATGCCATGCTATGCCTATGCTATGCCTATGTTATGCTATGCTATGCCTGTTGCTAAGCCGTGCTAAGCCTGTGCTAAGCCTATGCTATGCCTATGCTTGCCTATGCTATGCTAAGGCTAAATGCCTATGCTATGCCTATGTTAATGCCTATGCTATGCTGTGCTAAGCTGTGCTAAGCTGTGCTTACCTATGTTATGCTATGCTATGCTATCTATGCCTATGCTATGCCTATGATATGCTCTATGCTATGCCTATGCGTCTTTCATTGGGACTAGGTTGCCAACCGCTCCATTGACGTCATTTTCCTCTCGCCCTCCTTTGTATTTTACATGCACTAAAATTTTTTAACAGTTTAATAATTAATTTAGATAGGAAACACGATGATATTCTTTTTTAAACGCTGAGACAACCCCGCATCATGTTAAATGTCTTTATATAGAGACTACCTAAAGATAAAGACGCTTTTTAGATGAATATCTACATTTTGTAAAACTAATCTTTTCACTTGAATCGGCAAATGCAGTCAAGAAAAAATAAAAGCTGATAATAGTCTAAATTAAATATTTATAAAAAGATATATGTTGATGTGTTTTTTCATTGCTTATCGAGTGTTATCCCTTTTACATGAACATTTTTGGCAACCCTAATTGAGACTGTGATGTAACATTTTCACTAAACGAATAACTGCACTGTTCCCATCAAACGAGTAACGAGAGGCTGCGTAGACTTAATACTTGAGAAAACGGCTATAGGTTCGAAGAGAACCTGGAGAAATAGTCAAAGCTTTGGAAGTGATGACATGTTACTTTCAGATAACGAATTTAGAATAAAATGTATTATAGAAGACGCAATTGAGCGTTGTAAGAAATATCACTTCGTTTGGATTCTTAAATCCTTATGTAGTAATCGAGTAAGTTGCCTTATATAGTAATCGAGCATCTGTCCGTCTAACCGTCTGTCTTCCGGTCACTCGCTGATAGATCACTCCCGATGCACCGAATGAGACAAATGAGGTGTTATTCGGCGAGCCTCGGTTTTCTAATGGGAAATTGATAACTTATTTTGCATCCGTCTAAGAAACGCGCTTAAAAAGTGAAAGTTACGTATCGTAATCTGCGCAAAAAACAGTGAGTTTTTGCCAGAAAAACTCTTATTACAGGGCCCTGGTAATGAAAAAGGCGATAAATCCCGTTGCTAAATTTATAAAACAAAATCCTCTAGCACGTGGTGTAGCCAGAACCCCTGTTTTGAGGGTCTGTCTTTCTGTCTGTGAACAACGCTAGCGGCTAAACTGTTCGGCTTATTATTGATATTCACTGATCGATATGGATGATGTGACGGCCTCATTAATTTGAAACTGATAGTTTAATTTTGGGGGTTACTCACATGAAGCCCCTGAGACGTTTTCAAAATTTAAAAAAAAATGGGTCCATGTTTTTTAATTACTTTTTTCTTTTTGGATGGTCTTTTATTTGGAAGGTCGTTTAAGATAATGGCGATAGTCTTATTTTAGTTGAAAACTCATTTTTACGAAAATTGAAATAATTCAAAATTTTTTCAGCGTCTTCCTACAACTAAAGTGTTAACGACAGATTTTTCCCTTAAGAAATTCTGTTCCTTAAATTTGAAGTAAGGCATGTCAGATTTTGAAATAAGGTCATGTAGACGTTTTCAAACGTTTGAGTATTTTCCGTGTACTTTTGCATGTAATGTAGGGATTTTTTATTTTTGTTTAACAATATTTTTCTCAATAATGGCTCAATCGTTTTTGATGATTTTTTTTTTGGTAAATAGTTGGAAGTACGTTTATTGGAATGGTGTAATGAGATATCTTGGTTGAAAATCCTGATTTTTCGATAATTGATAAAAATCAAACGTTTTCGGCGTCTTCCTACTTCCTGTGAGTATTATTTTTTCATCAATGAAATTTGCTTTTAAAAAACATCTCTTTAAATTAGATCATTTTGAGTTTTACCAAAATATGAGTGTTTTTGCAGTAATTTGGCGTCAAATATAGAAATCCGCACCTTATCTCCTGCGCTTTGTAAACTTAGTTTTAGAGGTGTTTTGAATCTGTTGGATGCAACGGAAGTTCAATTTTATATATTATTTCATATTCCTTTGCCTTTTTCTTCTTCGAGATTTTGTTTTAAGTTTAAAAATTAATCTTTTGGAAGTTATTTAAAACCTATTCTAATGGCGTCCTTTAATTGAGTTAATTGGGAAAAGGAAGGAGTAGCAGGTGAACTGAATGCAAGAGTAGGAAATCACATCATCCCTGGAATTACGAACAGGTTCAATGAACATCATCTGAATGAAAATGGAGAAACTCTTATAGATTTCTTCGTTGAAAACGAAATAAAAATAAACAATACTTCCTTTGGTCATAATAAATAGCATAAAACTACACGGATGAACACAAGAAGACAAAAATCCACCATTGATTTTATACTTACTGATCGTGAAATTCACCCATCCCACCGAGAGCTTCAAATACCTCTCCTATCAGAATTCATCTCACAAACCTCTGAAAAATATTATTCTCTCCTCCCAGCATGCCCCGACACTCCAATACTCAATCTCGACCAAAACGCACATTATCCATCACGCATTAGATCCAGATTCCCCAAAGATCTCTTTCGCCCAGCCTAATTCATAAAATTATTTCCCCCTTTTCCCACAAACACTCTCCCTCCTTCTCTAAACCACAAATGCAAACTTCTCTTAGTGAGGATATCCAAATATGAAATTTTAAAAATATAGTGAAGGGTTATTCCGAGACACGCATTTACCTGAGGATGACCAAGTAAAATCATTACATGAAACATAGTACCCGTCAAAACCCCGAAAGACAAAAGTCGAACGGGAAGAAAATAAATTAAAAAAAAAAGAATTATCAAAAGTAATCGGAACACTACGAAATCGGAAGTCACCTGGAGAAGGTGGAATAAATAACGAGCTATTTATGGAGGAAAAATCTTATGCATAAATATAACCAAACTTATTAATAAAATTTTAAATGATGCAACAATACCAAAGGAATAGAAATCAAGCATTCTTATCCCTCTATTTAAGAAAGAAGACAAACACTATCCAGATAATTACAGAGGGATAAACCTTCTAAAGATCTTATTGAAAATTCTCACAAAATGTATTGCAAACACTCTCGTGAATATTATAGAATGGGAAGAACAACAACAGGGTTTTAGACGCGGTAGATCATGCACTGACGCAATTTTTATCATCCGACAAATCGTGGAAAAAGCTCTAGAATTTAGCAAACTAGCTTTCCTTGTGGACATAAGCAAAGCATTTGACAATATAAAACTAATTGGTGCCAAAAGCATACTGAAACAAGAAAATGTGCCCTCTAACCTTTTAAAATTGATAATCGATATATATATATATATATATATATATATATATATATATAATATATGCAATAAAAACCAAGGGGAATATGTACTTCTATACCACGTGCTTCGAACAGGAAATAAGACAAGGGGATTCATTTGAGCCCATTTGATATATTAATTGTAAAATGATATATATTATAAAACAACTAAAACAAGAAAAGGATATGTAATGGGAAAATATAATATCCAATATTATGTTACGCAGACGACACATTGTTAATAGCAGAAAATGAAGATGACTTACAACGATTACTGTTCGAGTTCAGTAAACTTCGTAAGAATTTCAATTTACAAATATCTACCCAGAAGACGAAATCAATGACAATTGCTAAGAATCTCATTAGGTGTAAATTGGTAGTGGATAATCAAATAATAGAACAAGTTCTGAAAAGGGAGTATTTGGGAATAATTTTAACAAGCTGAGAACAAAAGGAGAAATAAATAAAAGAACAAATAATAAAAGGTAATAGGATCGCTGGCTGTCTCAACTACTGAATATGGTATAATAAACATCTAAAACAGGACTCGAAGGTTAGAATATGACAATCAATAATTAGACTAATATTAACATATGCAGGAGAAACAAGAAGCAAAACGAAACGTACCCAAAAACAACTTGAGGTCGCCGAAATGAGAGTTTTGAGAAAAATTACAAATGACATTCTTCTGGATAAAGGAAGAAACAGAAACATTTGGGAAGAGTGCAAAGTTAAGCCCATTACGGAATGGGTAGCAGACCGAAGAAAGGAATGGAACTATCATATTGGGAGAATGGAGGAGAAAATAATTGTGACGATTACTAGGGATGAAAGGCCGAGGGGAAGAAGAGAAGTTAGCAGACCAAGGAGAAGACGGAAAGACTCGTTATAATTCTTGGAAAGGAACAAGTGTTAAGAAAATGAAGAAGGAAAAAGAAATATATGTATTCGCTTTCCTTAATAAGGTGTGAGAATAAAAAGGATGCATGTAAAAACCGAATAATTTTGATGTGTATAAAATAAAATATATTGAATTATATTTTTTTTATTTTCATTTTCTTACAAGCAGAGTCAACAATGCTAATTGGCAAAATGTGTATCTCATACGAATTAGCGGTGATTGTTGCTTGTAACCCATTGTTGTAACGCCGCACTGTTAACAGAAGCCCATAATGAATGTTGCCTTTCATTTCACAGTAATATAAACTAATAGTTTTGTTTACAGCTACAAAACGCGTCGTGCATCTTTGGCATTCGTGTAATTTTGCGAGATTTACGAAAATTCGCGTACTTTTCGCGCAATTTTGCTTGAAAATATGTGCGAGAAATTACGTAGTTTTAGCACCACTAGTTAAAAAGTATTTTTTAAGCTACTAAAATTATTTTGGGTGACTTATGGTAGACGTGATTATACAGATAGCTCATTCTATTCTTCTCGACAACGCAAATCGGCATAATTCTTAGCTGGTCATCACTAATAAGGGATGTGCATAACCTCGAGCGCTCAAATTCATACGAAAATGTGCTTAGTATGTAAATCGTTCATTCCCGAAAGAGTGATGAGTAATTCTTATGCAAACTTGTACATCATTCCATGCGTTTCATTAAATTAATCACCTAGTCATGATCTATTAGAGTATTTTTGATAATACGGAGAATTAAAATATCGTTACAAAAACACGCATTTTGGAGTGTTGTGACTATTTAGAAATATTTCCTACTTTTAATAATCACAATATTTGAACAACAAACTTTTTCTACAGATCTAATAGCGTTTCCACGTTCATTCGTTGCACCTTTGTGCATCTTAACATTTCGACATCATTGAACTCCTTGGTACATTGGATTCAGGTACATTGTTTCCACGCCAACCCAAAACCAAATACTCCAAAATACGGCCTCCTACTGCAGAACTCGGAATAAAACTAGAATAAGTTCTTGTACTGCAGGTATAACATGCCATCGTTCAGCGGCGCTAGCAGCCAACAGCTGCGTTTTGCATTGGAATGACTCGTACCATTGTTATTGCGGGTGAGCGGTTTATATCCAAAACGCAATTTTGAGTTTTCTAGCGTTCAAGTCATGCACGTCCTTTGAAAGTGCTTCTTGAAGAATTCTATTAAAGCCTCCGTTTTTACTTACGACGCCGCGACGTATTTTTACTTTCTCGTTAACATACGTTTATACGGAGTAATATACGTTGTAAAGGGATAGTTATGTAATGCTGTGGAAAATTGATTTTGATATTTCAATGGAAATACACATTTTTGTCCACTGATAACGAAAATGTGTTTTTTAAACATCCGTCCATCCGACTGTCTGTCTGTGTGGTGTCGGTGAACAACACTAGCGCCTAAACCATACTTAGGATTTTTTTCCAAGTAGAAGCAACCCCTGTCCATTTGCCCAGATTCGAAGCTCCGCAGTTTTCAAAATCATTCATTAGTGTTTGGGGTACTTTGCATAAGAACCCTTGGACATTTTTCAAAAATGGCTCCAAATTTTCTCAAACTCTCTACACTTACGAAGGTGACATTGGTTCGATTTTCACGGTTATATCTCAATTTTCGAAAATTTCAAAAGTTTAATTTTTTCGGGGTTTTCCTACAGCTACAAAAAAAGATGGAGATATTTCTTTTAAATAAAATTTGTTTTTCGTACGCAGTTCTTTCATTAAGGCCATGTAATTTGTTTTCAAAATTTCAGTAGTTTTCGCGCATTATTGCGTGCAATTTGTACAATTAAAAATGTGAAGCGGAAGGATTGGAGACAGGAAGGGAGTGGAAGATGGCGGGTGGTCGCAAGGATTTTCATGACGCTTAAAAGTTAATTTTATAGGTAGAGAGCTATTATTCACAACCTGGTAACTTCAGTACAAAATAATGCGTTTTGAGGTGGTGGTGTGACTGGAATTTACATTTTATAGTGATATACTTCAGTTTCATTTATTTTTATTAATTATTATTTATTTTTATTTTATTATTTATTAAATTAAATAAATATACTTTCAGCCTGAAATGTTGGGATTCTTTCAGAAAGGTTTAAAAATACGTATAATGTGCTTCAAATTAAAATTACATTAATATTGGTGTCAATACATTATGATTTGTAGTTTGTATACTTTTCAAGTATTGAATGGAGATCATGTATCACTTTTAGTTGGTGTTATATTGACATTTCAACTCATTTATTCTTTTTGTTGAATTTGCTTCTCGATCTAGTTTATCTCGGATTCACTTCTTTTCTTTTTCAGGGATTGCCAAATGAAAAGTTTGTAGTAATTCAATTCACAATATGCACCTAAGGCGACCCTTCTTGAATTTGACAGTCATGAAATCGATCTCCATTTTGGGTTGCCTGTTAAAAAGTTCTCACACTTGTCAACACACGCTTTATTACCCGAAATTAATGTCAGTTATTTGGCCTTTACTGAACATAGATCAGACGAATCTTACAAATATCTCTGATCTGTATCCAGTCGTGAAAGAAGTAGTATCACGTGAAATAACTTTCCGTAATGAGATAAAATACTCTCCGTGAATTATATACTTTAATTAGAAGCACTTACACATTAGTACACTTTTTTAGAATACAATTTCCTTCCAATTGTCTATTAGTTTTCTCTCTCAAAATTTGTGAATAGTTATTACAATAACGAGTCATTATTTTCATACCATTTTAGATATTTCAGATAGCGACAAACAATAATTATGAACTCTATCTGTTATTCTTCAGTAATATTTTTGGATCATATTGTTTTGCATCGAGGGCTCCAGTCATTTGCGACAACGTAAACGTAGACATATTAATTACATTTAATTTTATTGGTCTTGAGCTAAGCACGCACTGGGTCGGTACGACGCGCACGGACGGATGGACGGACGGACACTCGCATGGGTATCCGTTAGCTACCAGTAATTCGGGAGCAAATTTTCGATAGATCGGCGTGTCACGGTTCGGTTGACTAATCTGAAGTTGCTCCACTGCTCAGATTGATGACTCACGAAATCAGTTTTCCGAGCAAGTAGCATTAACAGTCTGAGTTGATTGTGTGAGAGTGAAGTTGTATTCATTGTTTTTAGTATCTCAGCCATTTTCTAATACGGATAGTGTGGTTTAAGCATCGATACCAAGCTAGATTTGTGCAAATAATAGCGAGTTAAAGCTCCCCACCCATAAAAAAATCAACATAGTTTTATTCGGAATGGGTAACCGATTACTTCTTTACCTAGGTAAAAGACAAATGTGCGTTTACTGTACTTGTGACTATAAAAGTTGAAAAGAAAGGGGTGTTCATGGGCAATAAACAAACGTAATATTTAAATAAAAGTTATTTCGGTAGCTCATAGAAGGATTAAAAACGGCCAGGTTGCTCAGAAGCTTCATACGTTTAGCGATCACTAGTTTATAAATTTTATTAGAGCCAAGTAATAGTTTCGTCTTTTAAAGTTTATCTGATATTCAGAAAACAATTCGAAACCGTTGCCCTGAGCAAGTGCCTAGTGGAAAACTTTTGCGTTCTTTTACAGCCGAGTACAACTTAATCTCTTATCGTCAATGTAGAGAACACTTTTGTAATCAAAGCAGCATTGTAAATGATGAACTAGCTCTTAAAAGGCCCGCGAGAACGGAAATTGTTCATAATATTTATTCCCTTGGCATTGCTCAGAAACTGAAAATGATTTTAAAGCAAACTTTCAGAAAATGATTAAAATATATTGTTAACTACATCTATCAGTAGTTTTTAAAGAAGCAAAATTGCCCTTCAATTATATGCAATTTATTCTGGGATCTACGTATGACACTCCGTCTCCTCAAATTAGTTTCTCCTGGTACCGTAATGACATTGTTATGTGACAGTTGACGACTGAAAATATTTCATTTAGCGAAAGGTGTACAAAAACTTATTGAATATTCTGCAGTCCGAGGACAGAAAGTATAATGATTTTTGCAAGCAAAAATGTATCTATCACAATAAAATTGCTTGAAGGTCTTAAGTACCCTGAATGTAAATATAAGAAAAAAGGTTATATGAACTAAAATATATTTTTACTTCGGAAAATCATTTTATATGTAGCTTGCGTCTAACAAAATCGTTATATATATAACATAATTCAGAGCACGATAGTATTAAAATTTGAAAAAAAAACATTTTTTCCATCAAATTATATTAATTAAATTTGTAAAATTCATGAAATATATAAATATTACTGTAATGTAATTTGTAAATAATGTTTTGATCCCATATGACTGTGAAGTTGCTAAGCTGTCTAAAATAAATTAAATAAAAAATAAAGTAAAATATTATGAAAAGAAACAAATTTAACCGTCTGTTTAAATTTATTAAAAGCATTTTATTTTAAAAAATGAGCCTTTCATGTTGAACAAATTAGGAACCGACTTTGAATAAATGCACCTTTCAAGTTCAACAAATACTTTCATTTTTTTTAGTTTCAATTGTACAGATAAAGATAATATTGAAACTAAATTTGACACTAACTCCTTACCTTACCTTTGACACTAACTCATTACTACGTTTCTTTGGTGGGATCCAAATTTTGTTCGTTTGACGATAAATTTCGTGTTCAGCGAGTTCGTGTTAACGATGGTTTCTTGTATTTCAGTTAATTTGAATGTATTTTGTTTTGGGAAGTTTATCTGATTTACGCAGCCCGTAGGGGAATTTTGTGTTTATTATGGAATGAGTAAAATCAAAAATGTATGAGTTTAGACGGGATTTGTCGCAAGGAGGTCTTTACAATCATGCATTACAAGTTAGGCGCATTTGCAAGTTCTCGCGCGTATCGGAAGTCAGTAATATAGATATTAAATGTAAATTTACAAGTAAGTATGTACACAGTTGACACCGATTATAGTGAACGTGTAGTGACTATTATTTCTGGAGTCACAGTATGACATGCTCACTATATTCTAAAATGCGGAATTAAATAGTTTCACCTCAGCCGATTGTTTTTTATTACTAAGTTTCAGTAAAATGTCCAAACACTACGAATTTGAAATTGCAATACATCCATTTAGCCTCAAAATGATAATTTAAAATATATTTGCAGTGTGTATTTTTTATTAATGCATTTGAAAGATACTTGCCGAGTCCATGCTTTCTCAACTAGAGTGTCCATCCCCAAATATTTCAGTAGTCTTGATTCCTTGAATATTTCGGCTTTCGAACTCTTTCTTCATTTGTATCAACTCTCGCATCACTCACGTTTTCTTCTGTGTAGAAGACCCTCTCACACCCTTTAACAACGATTTCCTACCCTGAGGAGATTTCTCTAGTTTTCATCTCAAGGTCCATGTTAATTATTTTTCATAATCGACAGAATTGACGTCGAAGAGTTAGAAACAAATTCTATATTTCGATATTACTTTTTTAA